>CAMKVN010001556.1:0-17793 GCA_946474995.1 Funneliformis geosporum
GCTGAATGATAATCTATATATTTCTTTAATTTGTTAAAAGCTAATTGATAAGCTTCTTGAAACATTGTAATAAACACTGATGTATCAATATTTCTTCCAAAAATTTAGTATTCATCTCATTACTAAAAGGAGGTTGAATAATACCAGATTATAATGCAGATTCAAGATGTACCAAGCAGTGAGCCACAAAAGGAGCAATAGTTTTATTTCTAATTTTAAAGAATTCAAGATCATCTACAATACTATGTAAATAAATATAAATTAGATTTGCATTTTTATATAAATAAATAATACCAATTATACAATTATAACTTACCGCTTTGCATTAAATGAAATAAACATAACCATAATTTCAAATATAAAAACATATACTGAATTTTTAAAAATTGTCAGATAGTTTCACTTTCATTACTAATAATTTCTTCTTCAATATAGAATTTACAAAATTGTGGTATATATTGTTTTATCTAAAAAACAAAATTAAACCATGAATTCCAACGGGTTTTTACAGGTAAAGGTGGTAATGTGATTGAATTTTGATTAAAAGAAACTGTGGTAGAAGAAAAAAAGGAATTTAAAAAAGCAGACTATCTTCTTTTATGTGCAGGACAATAAATAAAAGATTTTTTATGTTTGCTACAATATTAACTAGAAATTTGAAACTCTTATAACTAATCCATGTTTCTTCAACCAAATTTAAAATATGAGCTAAACAACGGTTATGTTTTAATTGGGGAATTAAAGGGGATAATATTTGAAAGGCTTTTAACATATATGCTGCATTATCAGAAATAAAAAAAATAAGATTGTCATGAGAAATGTTATAAAATTGTAAGGTTCTTATAACCAATTGAGCAATAGTAGTATTATTGACATTATCCAAATGTTCTGTCTTGACTAATTTAGTTTGGTTGCCAAAACTAAATAATACATTGACAGCTGCCCAGCCACAAACATCTGTAGTTTCATCAATTGTAATAGATATACGTTTATTATATACTATTTCTTGTATGCTAGAAACCTCCATATTAAAAACAATTGGCAAATATTTTTCTCGTAATAAAGAAGAGCCTGCAATAGCTCCACCTATAATATTATTAATTGATTTAATAACATTTTAAATAATAAATTAAAAATAAAATAAATTTTACATACCATTTCTACAAAATTCCAGAAAAAAGTCTTGAAGTTTGTCTACTTTTTCAAGTGGTATGTCTGCTTGTGTAAATGCTTTTACTAAAGCGGTATTAATAACTTCACGTTCATTTAGCCCATTATTATTAATATTAAGGGTAGTTTGACGAAGTCTTATTTTATTTTCAGCTTTGTGTACATTTTTTCTATGTTTGTCTGACTTTAAATGTAAATCTAATGTGGATTTTTTTTATGGTCTAAAACACTTTGGCAAAATTCACAAAACAGTTTTTGACCATCAACATAAAAATTTTTTTTATATTCTGAACTTTCGAGTCTACGCTCAGTTGCTGAAATCATAGTAAAAAAAAGATAAATGATCAGAAACGATCGATCGATCATCTCAAATCATGATCTTAATCTTAATCTTAACTGCAGATATGCTATTGATAAGCGAAAAATGTGAAATTTAATAAAATCTGCGACAGCATATGCTAATGCGAAAAATCTTAATTTCTGCGTATATTATGCCGCCGCAGAAAATGGGCCACCCTAATATGATTTTACTATATTTAATCACATTATTACGCGTTCCCAAAAATTTTTTTTTCTTGCGACAAGAACTCATATTGACAAGACCAAAAATAATAATAATGTTTTAGTGTTGACCCTTAACTTATTAACGTTTAATATGATTTACTTTATTAGATACAACAGCAGAACAGCGGCGAAATGGAAAAAGGGCAATGTCGGTATAATATTTTATTTGTTTTTGTTATTTTTATTATATTATTCTTTTCTTCTACATAGTATAGACAAAATGACGGACGAACGTAATAGCAGCTAGAGCTCGACTTAGAGGTTTGGCCAACTTTGTTAGGATAGCCAACTTTTGTTGTGTGAACCAACTCTGTTGGGCTTCAAGTATGGCCTGACAGAAGGGGGTTGGCAGTAACCTATTGAGATGTGGTTTTTTTTCGGTAAGGGTCTGCATTTTCATATGAGAAAATTTCTATGTATCTTCCTTTACGTGTCAGGAAAACCATTTCCAGGCCTGGGCTTCTCGCTTCCTGAAGGGTTTTGGAGTTTACCTAACCATAGCAATGCTCTGGCTGCAGTGGATGGGAAGTTATTTTTTAATCAATGTAAGTTATTTTTTATATTTATGTTCTTTGGTCTTGTCATATGAGTTGTATGGTCATCTTATAACAATTACAATCATGATTAATGTATTAAACAAAAATGTATATAGTTTTCAAAAATGTTTATAATATAAATAAAAGTTTTTATTAAAAAAAAAAATTAATGACGAATGTCAATTATTAAATTATTAAATATGACATAATAAAACGATATTTATATAATAAACCACCATAAATTTTATTTCTGGCTTTTCCAACGCATTTTTATTTTTTGATTAAAAATTTAATTTAATTTTTCTAAAATTTGAAATACTAAATATATTATAGTTGATATAGTTTAATATAATATATACTGTTTAAATATTTTATAACATAAGCCTTAAAGGCTTGTCAAAATTAAGCTAGTATGCGTGATCAGTCTTTTTTTTTTATCGTGAAAAAAAACACCGGTTTTAAAAAAAAGAGTTTTAATGTATAAAGAGATATATTTTTTATTATTGAGGTTAGGTAAACATCCAAAAGCTTAACAATAGTGATATGATAGATATTTATCCGCCGCCCGACTGCCTTTCTTGTTCATGCCTTCTAGATTGCTGAGCAACAGGGTTGTTGTTAAATCCAGTGTACGTAAACGCAGCCTGTAAACTACTTTGATGAGTAGCCATTGTGACACAAGAAGGTGCCATTATAGATTTAGATAATTTATGTTTCCAGATAGTTTGTCCATTATGAATATTAATTTTATATAATCGTTTTCCACATCCAACCAGAACTGCATCAGGAGTTGATGAATCTAACATAAGACAAGGCATTTCATAACCGCCACCCTTCAACTCGTTTCTCCAAAGTGTCCCTCCTAATTCAGGGTCTATTCCACATACTTTTCCGAAAGAACCAACTAAAACAATAGAACTTTGAGGTTCATATGATGATGTTTTTGAATTTGAATTAGTGCTGGTAACAAGTACCGAAACTTCACTCCACCACATTTTTGATAGCGGGTTATTCCAAATCACTGCTCCATCAGCCAAGTTCAAGGCGACTAAATGGCCATTCATCCCGACATAGACTTTATTATCAAAGACGAATAATGCTCCAACACCGTATCCTACACCAGAGAGCTTAGAATTCCACACTCGTGTGCCATCTGTTTTGTTGAGAGCAAATACTTCTCCCACTGTAGAACATACAAGTAAATTTTCTGGTGATGTCATAAGAAGTAACAAAGGATTGAAGAATTAAATTTTACAACTAGCAAGTATTTATAGTGTTATTATAACTTTTCTCACACGACCCTGTTAGGTTAAGATGATCTACTCCAAGACAGACCTAGAACAAATTTGAAGAATAAATTTCTCATTTTATAAATAGGATGTAATCATTACATATTATGTACATATGATCGACAGTTTTTGACAGTTAAATTAAAATTTGGGTTTCCAATTTTAGAAAATTGTACACCTTTTTTATTAAATGTACTAATAAATAAATATAAATAAATAAATAACTACGAAATGGGAGCGTGCCTTGTAATTTTATAGAAAATATTTCGGCTCTCAGGAGGTGTAGAAGCTTCGCTGTTCGGATGTCGTTCTAGAAAGCGATCAATTCGGCCGAAGTTTATACGCTGTTTTTGATGATTCTGATTCCTTTGTCACAAGTAAAATCTCGTCTCTGGACTTTGTTAAAAAATCTTCATCGTCTTTCTCTGCTTTAAAATGAAGATGGACAAAAATTGGCATTAACATATAATATTGCTGGACTTAAAGCCATTTACAAAAACTTGCTTACAGGTTAAAATCACTTCTTAAAATTGAAAAGGAAGCTCAGGATTATATTCTTAATATTTTTTTTTTTCTGAAAGAAAAAAATGTAAGAGTAAGTAAGAAATATTAAAATAGAATAAGAGTAGAAATGTATAAAGTAGAATAAAAATAGAAAGAATAAAAGTATAATGAAAGTAGTAGAAATACATAGAAATAGAATACATAGAATGCATAAAGGTAAAAGTGGAAGTGAGTCGTGGTAGTATGGAAACTCAAGATTAAGGGCCTCCTTCAGAAACGGTAAAATTCATGGTCGAAACGTCTTCGTTAGTTCATACCACGATACGCTCAACGAAAAAAAAGGTCACATTATTTCTTCACTCGCTTGCTAACAACCAAAGAGAGAGAAAAACGTTTCTTTGAAATAAAAAAACAAACTCATTGTGATGTTATAAAATGTCTATGATATCCTGTAATGCAACAAAATTGGACCATACATAGACAGGTTGATGTAATTCTGATGAGACTGGAATGGTGGTGGGCTTTTAAAATAAAAAATATTTTCTACAATATTTAGATAATTTACGAATCTGAAATTTATAATTGTCATATAATCTCTTTATTTCTTGAGTTTGATCTTTTTTAAAATTCATACTCAAATTTCCTAATCTCTTTTTTTTCTTCGCGCTAACATATTACACGCCGATATCGATGAATTCATGCTATCCTAGGTTCTTTATTTTATCCGACTTTGTCATCCGCAAAAACACAATCGTTTCCGCATATCAAAGTCGCCTCTTTAAATCTACCCGTAAAAAAATTCATGTTCTACAGGTCTTAGATCGGATCGGATCATATAATAATGCATGCGAGATTCAATCTCCAGGGGTCGCTTTATTGATACAAAATATAAATACAATAAAATTACATGATTACATGATTACATGAAAAACATCATTTAAAATGCAAAATAAGAAAATTTACAAAAAGAAAAATTCAAACTTTCTAGTGAACAGTGATAAGATTAAACCGATTTTTCAAATTATTGTCAGAGTCAAGAACGACGTTCTCGGCCGTTTGTGACTGTGGCTTTCAATTTCGTCGATTCGTCTATCCTATTCACCATAAATCTCCAAGGATGAAAACCAGTGCAGGGACCTCAAGAACCGTAGCCGCGAAGAGCTTTCGCCATTTTACACCTAGTGACAGCGTAGGCAATCCCTCTTCCTTTCTATAGATGTCGTCGATCCTAGATCACAAAAAAATTAGATAATACTGTAAAAATGTAAGTACTTGCGTCATTATCGTCAAGAACCAAAAAGAACGTTCACAGTCGTTGTGAATGTAGCCACAAAGAACTTTCATTTCCCGACATTTTAAACTTAGTGGCAGAGTACTTCAGATACACAACGACTCGACAAATAACAGTGAAAGATACTCACCTATACATTACTCTTTCTCTTCTCAACATTGTAACAAGTTCCAATACAAAGCCCCGACTGCAGAAAAAAAAGTTGCAAGATAAAATCTTTCTCAATGATAAGATATATATTATTAAGAGAACGTGTTGAGAATACTTTTATGCTTATCACCGACAATCGTGTTTACTATTTTCGTCAAAGTTTATATTCGTTTGATCACTTTCTATTACTTTAGAGTCTAGCAGTTTGTGAAACAAAAGACCAGATATGGTTTGATTTTCGAGCTTTATCTAATTTAATTAAATAATAATCCTATTTTATTGTGATTAAATATTTTATATTATTAAAAAATGAATATATGGGACCTTTGCAATAGAAAGGGGGGAAACAGCCAGAAAAAATTAATTTTACTTTATATGCCAAATATGAATTTTATGCTGAAATATGTTCAAATTTAGCATTAACTCACTTTTGATTTTTCCGGCTGTTTCCCCCCTTTCTATTGCAAAGGCCCCATATATAATCAGATCATATTTAGATAAAATCTGATCCAATTATAATCTGAAAAATCAAAAAATTTGATTATTTACTTTTTTAATAATAGAAGTTATATAAACAAATATAACTATTATTTTTTAGTAATAATGTATTTTTGATATTCTAAAATAGTAACTATTAATTTTTAATAAAATACTTTTTAATATTCAAAATATTATATTTTATATTAAAAAATAATAAAACTTTTAATTTTAACAATAATTTGTCTTAGATATTCAAAATAAGTATTTTATTGTTAAAAAAACAATAAAATTTATTTTTAATAATAATCTTGTCACTAATGTTTAAAATTTGATTAAGAAATATTAGTAAATAATATTTGTAATTTTAAAAATAGTTTTACTAAGAAAACCTTAGTAAAACATGCTTTTACAAATTTTAAAGATGTTTTTTATAGAAAAATTTTATAAAAAATGCCTTTGTAACTTCAAAGTTATTTTTTACTAAGAAAACTAGTAAAAAATAGTTTTGTGACTTTAAGATAATTCTTATTAAGAAAATATTAGTAAAATTTTTATACATATAATACTGACAGAAAAAACTGATAATTTTATTTATAATCTCATAACTTCATGAGTTTTATATTTAGAAAAATGAATTTAATATCATTAGATTTATTTTGATAAAAAAATTCTAATAAGCTATAATTTATTTTCTTATAATCATTATAATAAAGAAATATTGTAAAATATCAAGTGATGTAAAAATAATAAAATACATTAGATTATTAATGTTTTGTCATATAATCCTATGAATGTTATACTTGGAGATATAAATTTATTACCTTTTAATTCATCTTAATAAGACAATTTCAACAAGTTAAGTATATTGACTTAAAATTGATTGTAACCTTATACGTTCTTTTAAAAAAGATGCTAAAGACACACTTCCTGATTCATTATGCATACAATATCTATGAATATTATTGCGTTTTTTAAACTTATATAGCCAACTATTAGAAAAAGTTAAATTTTTTTCTTGATTATATTTTATCTTTCTGTAAAATAATATAAAAAAAATAAAAAAGAAATAAGAGATTATTAATAAATATATGTATTTATTTTTTAAAATTCATTTTAAAATATATAAAATTAGTGATAGAAAATAAATATGACATGATAGATATTAAATTTAATAATTTAAAATATGTATTATAAAGTTTTAAATATTAAAATTTCATATAGTGATACCTGATGAAATAACCTTTCTTAATATAATAAAATTGATGAAACTGAAATGATAAAACTAGTTTTTTATTAATGACAAAACATTTTACTTAATTGCTAAAAATATATTTAACTTGATTTGAATTTCTTGAATTAAAAAATATAATAATTTTATATTTACTCATAAAAATATTAAAGAGACGAATCCTTTTAACAAAATTACAATTTTTTAAAAAAGAGTTTAAGCAAATATCACTAATTTCACATATTTTAAATAAAAATTATATGAAATATTTCCTATTTTTTAATTGTCAGTTTTTTTTTCTGATACTATAATTCACTTATTATTTTCTTTTTTACATTTTTTTTTTTAATAATATTTCAAAGATTTTAATTAGATTTAAGTTAGAATTATTTGAATATTAAGTTAATAACTTTAAATATATTATTTTAAAACAATTTTTTAATATATTTACTAATATATTTTAGATCAATATCTTACTAAAATTACCATTTGTCTTTTAATAAGTCTTTAATTTCTAGAAGTTATATTATTTACAGACATTATAGCTTAAATTGCTTAGTTATAATAAAATTTAAAAATAATAACCAAATTTTTATATTAATATTAAATATACAAAATTATATAACTAATAATCACCAAACTTTTATAATATAAATCATATGATATATACTTTATTATTATTTAAGCTATTATATTATAAAAAATACTTTGTAAAATTATATAATGATATTTATATTTTTTAACTGTATATTTAATTTGTTTAGTATTTATTACTTTTCTATATATATTTATATAATGATAAGATTTTTAGTATATGTTTAATAAAAATAAAATTAAATGTTTTAAGAATAATTTATTTAGAACCTTTTTATATATAATTATAATATTGTCATATATACTTTTTAGCTACATTATAATAAATTTCAATATAATTTAATTTATAATAAAACTTTAAATAAAAAATTATTATATAATTATGTGTTTCAAGTACTTCTAATAATCTTTATTTTTGATTTTTAAAATTATTTTAATTTTTAAAATATATCAGATATAACAATTAATTTTTATTAAATCAGAAATATAATAATAACCATAATATTTTTGCTTTTATAACTTATATTCTTGAATAAAATACATATCTTTAAGTAATTTACAAAGAGAAAAATTATAATAACTATTTAAAAAAAACTATATATTAAATTATTCATTAAAAATAATATTATGTATATAAGGTTATTTACTTTTAGAATTAACATTTATTGCTTTTATATTTAATACATATACAAAATGGTTAGCATTATTTCAAGAATCCCGTCTACCCATAAAAGCTTATTACAAGTTTACTTGAAAAGAAAAAAAAAGGGAGAAAGCAAAAGTCCAAGCCGATTCCTAAAAAAAAGGAATGTATATTACAAAAATACTATAAATTAAAGAATTATCAAATGTAAAACTATAATAGCATTTGGATTTATTACTTTTAAAATAGGTATTACTTTTTTTTAATCTTAAATAATTAATAATAAATTTTTGTTAATATATTTGTATTTATACTTACTTATTTAATCAATTGTTTAATATAATAACTATTTCAATTTTTATCATGATGAATAATTACACATATTTTATATGAAATATTTGAATCATTTTATTTATTTTGTAATCAAAAATATCTAATTATTTCACAAAAAAATTACTAGTATGAATTGATAAATACTGTAAGTTATTTATTATTTGAAGTTCATTTAAATTTATAATTATTATTAACATAAAATAAATATTATAATTTCCAAGTAAATTTACTTAATTATATTTAAAATACTTTTGATATAGATTAATTATTAATATAATATAAACAACAGTTATTTTATCAAAAAAAATTATATATATATATTATATAAATAATAAAAAAAAAAACAAAATGTTAATAATAATTTTTTTTATAAAAAAATAAAGATTAAAATATTAAAATTAAAATTGCTTATTTAAACTATTTGAATTTGTTAAAACAAATACTGTATGCTTAATTATTTTTATAAATTTTGTAACAATATGAAATTTAATTTTTAAATATTATAAAATTTATTATTTATACAATCTTACTAATAAACCAGATTATATTTTTAGATTATATAAAAATTTGACAAGTTTAAATGAATATAATTAAACATATAATTAAAAAATAGAATATTTTTGTAATATCAAAGGAAAATTTTAAATTTATTACCCATAAAGTAAAGTATTTGTGTTTCTATAAAGTTTTGAAGTATAATAATGATTCCATAACCACACTATCAGTTTATTTATCCAATACTTTAAAGAAAAGAAATGAATTTTCATTATTGATAAAATAGCAAAGTATAAACTTATAATCAATCACATAGCCTGAACGCAATTTATTATTGCACCTCTGAGTTTAATTATTTAAATTTTCAAAAAAAATATTATTTTTGATATTATAACTTTCTTTTAATTAGCAATATTTTCAATTTCAAATTTTTGATAAAAGAGTATAATATTTCGAAAGTAAGTTGTTTCTGTAATTGTGTATTACCATCTTCCGATATAATAATTGAAGCAAAAAATAAAGATGATGATGGATAATATGTAAAAGAAGTAATGTTTCAAGATGAAGAGGATGATCATGATTTTGATGATATAGCTGAAAGGCGGGAAACTTTTGTTGATTTTTACTTCTCGCTTTCTAATCTTTTCTTCCAAGTCATTAATAATTTCTAGTTTAGCTTTAACTTCTTCTTCTCGTTCACTAATCTTTTCTTCTAAAACATTGATCGTTTCTTGCTTGACTTTGTTTTCTTCTTCTCGTTCCCTAATATTTTCTTCAAAAACATTAATGGTTTCTTGCTGCCTTGCTTTGACACTTTCTTCTCTCTCTTTAAACTTTTCTTCTAAAGATTCGAATTGAGAACTTAACTTTGATAACTCTTTCGCTCGTTCATCTAGTTCAGCTAATATCTCAGGAAGTTTTCGTCCTGCTAATAATTTTCTTAAATTATCTAAATCCTCACCACCTATTTCATTCCATAAAAAGGAAAGTATCAATTGATTTTCTTCGTCAGCAATCATTTTACTTTGTTCTAATTCCTTAATTCTTTGCTCTTTGGTTTGTAATTCTCGAGAGAGATTCATTTCCAAGTCATTCAACGTGTTTTCTGGGTGGTTTTCTGAAACCATTTTGACAATATATTATTTAGAAAGTGTGATTTCGATTTTTCACGAGGGAGAAATTTCCAACTTCAGCCCTCAGAAATCATCCTTCTTTTGTTCTTAAATAGGCAAGTTCTGTAGTACAATTGAGTGATCAGGAGTTTTACAATGGCATAATCATAACGATAACAAATTTTGACTTTCAAATTGTCCGGAGATCCTTTTCCCAAATCAGTTTAGTAATAATCGAATATGTGGGAAAAAACATAGTTGCGGAAATTCCAAGTATCTCGATGTATTTTTAAAACATGTAATACGAAAATTCATTACATACCCTTTATTCCTTTAGATTCGTTTATTCATTCCGAAAAACAGAAACAATAAGCAAGATTATGAATTATTTTTTTTATTGGGGAGAATTTATTTTAATTTAAATAAATAATATAAACTTTTTTGTTCTTATAAGTGGCAAAAAAAAAATTTGTATATACTCTCTGAACGTGATAAACAATACTTGGATAAAAAACACTGGCATGATCTTGCGGTGAATTAATTATCCACCTTCAAATTTCTGTGTCATTTGAAGAAATTAAAGATTTTAATTGGATAAAGACTATTAAAAAAAATTCTTAAATTCCAAATTTTATCTAAGTACTCATTAGAAGATTCCTGCCCAGTATATTGTTCATGTTTAGCAAAAATAGTTGCTATTGTATTATATATCGGTTGACATCTAGCATCTGCCATTAATAAGCGGATTATTTTGTAGATTTAAAATAATTTGCCGGGAATTTATTTCCTTAGCCTTCCATTTTTGATATCGGTTAAATACCTGAATTCCATCAATAAAAAATGTATTTTTTGTAAATCTATATGAATAATAGAACTACTCAATATTTTTTAACACAATCTTTCCATCCTTTGAATACACCAATTCTAAAATCATCATAACAATTAACATTAACGTGATTTCCCATAAATTTACAGTATCCAACTCGGTCTGGTCTTGAATGTATACGAGAACCTGTGAGTTCGTCAAGTTATCCTACCTTTGTTTCAACATATTCTTAACAATGTTATTTTATTTACCTGGTACGTAATTAACTGTATGCGTAAACGTACTATTTCATGATTCTAATTATTTTTATTTCAAAAAAATATAAATGTAAATATATATAGGTTTATTTCATGCTTGTAAGATTGTCTATGAAGATAATTTCAAAGAAAATGCCCCCACTCCAAACGTTTAAGTTCCTATTGTATAATTAACTGTAGCTAACACAAAAAAATATGGTATGATAAATAAAGTGATTTTATTTAAGGTTATAAATTTGTATTTGCACAATGAACTAGAACTTTCGTAGATGGAAATCTTTTGATTCGGGATTGTCCTGACTGGAATCATTTCTCCTATTGAACTTTAAAAGATAAGCTAAAAGAGGTATAAACATGCGGCCGATCATTGTTGGGATCTTCCATAAGTTTCGCAAAAAACAGTAATTTCATATTGGAAATTTTTAAAAAAACAAATAGAAGAGGTATTATATTTTCACAACCAGTCAACAAAGGATAACATATGATCCGTAAGGCATAGCGGAGGATTCAGAGGTGAATCCTTTTATATTGTGGTGTTCGATTTCAACTACTAAAAAGAGATATTCAATGTTATTCAAAAACCAATTTATCGATGTACAGTATTTTTTTTGCTCAATTAGTGTTGTTTGCCGAAAATTCAAGAAAATTTTAATTTTAATGTATTTTTAAATTATAATTCAATTCATGAGATATAGTAAATCATAAGATCTGTGATTTTACTGGAAATGCTTCCATATGTTTTTTACTGCTAAAATTATAAGAAATTCTTATAGCACTCTTGCTACTTTATATTCATATTCTTCTCCCTTATTTTTATTTCTGATATTTATAATTAAATAAACTATTATTTATTTTTTTTGATAAGGTATCGGAACTGATAAAGGGAAGTAATCCAATATTAGGTCTCTAATACTAAATATATCTTATACATGTCTATTAAAGGTCTATTTTTTGCACTAAATCTACCAAGATCAACTCACCAGTTAAATAACCCTAATCCTAATCCTTACTAACCCTTATACTATGTTGAGGGAATGTTCAGTTAACTTAGGCTTCTAAATAATGTCAAATTTGAATAGAGGGATCTTTTACCAATGATTGGATTTCAATTATTACTAAAATTTGATAAGTTATTTTAACATGATATGAAATAATATTATGTGGCTTATGCTTCAGAAACTATCATATTTAAAAAATAACATAACATCATATCCACATTATCAAACAACCTAGGAATTGAACTTAATCTCTAACCCTTATAGTAGCTTGATTAGTCTGGTACTATGAGTACTATGACATATAATATAATTTATTTTCTTATGTAATACTATAATAGGATTGGGAATTTTATATAAACTAAATAAAATTAATATTATACTTATATTATACTTATAATAATTTTTATATTAATTATTTTATACTAATTATAATTATTATATTAATCTTATAATTTCAATCCTTTTGGATGACTTGAAAAATATTAAAAAATAAATATTATTATAAAATCTAAAGAAATTTTTGTAAATTAATGTGTTAGATTAATTAAAATAAATATATATATATAATAAACATAAATATATATAATTGTAAAAATTAATTATATTTAAACATATAATATATAAAATAAAATTACATAATTAGCTTATTATATATAATTATATTAGATATAAATTAGTTAAAAAATTAATTTCAGTTTAGCAGTTCAGTTATTATTCTTAAACTTTTTATATATAAATAATATATAAAAAGTATTTATTTATTCATTTCATATTTTATTAATAATAATTTTTTATAATTATAATATAAAATGTAATTTTATCAAATATATTTCAATATAATATTAATTTAATATATTACTAAAAATAAATGTAATAAGTTAATATATTAATTATATTCTATAAAAAATATATTATTTATAAATTATATACTAAAGATAGTTTCCATAATTGTTTTTAAAAATTTTAACTAGTTGCAACTATTTATGAATTTTTATATTAAAATAAATGTACAAGGAGTTGCAATCAAGTTACAACTTAAGTTGCAACCTATTGAGTTACAACTTCTTAATTACTGTGCCATCTTTATTATATACAAAAAAAAATAATACTTTAATTTATTTTATTTTAAAATCTAATATTTAATAGTAAATTAAATATAAATTTATTATCTCTTAGACTGTAGAGCAGGCAAATTTACCTGTGAAGTTAAAAAAAAAGTGTTAATTTCTTAATAAAAGATTAAATATTAATTTTATTAATATCATTATTATATAAAAATTATAGTTTAATATATATTTTATTAACTTTATTAATAAAGATTTTAAGTTTTTTAAAAGAATTTTAAAATAATCTAATTTAAAATTAAGTTTCAAACAATTTTATATAATCATTTTTTAAAAATTTTTTAAAATTTATATGCTTACGTATTAAGTGAATCACTTTATTATTAATTAAAATCATAAAATTTCTTAATAAATTATAAAAATTATAATAAAAGTTTTACTTTAGATTCTGATCTTCATTTTTTGATTACATATTAAAAAATTTAATATTTCTTATTAGCTAAAAAATTGTATTTTTAAAAAATTAAAAAATCATGATTTTTAAAAAATTTTATGATATATTTTTGATATATAAAAAAAGTGCAACATAAATTTTATTAAAAATAAAATTGAAAATTGAAATTAAACTACTATTTTAATCATTATTTTCTTTTTAAGTATGATAATCCTTAAAACAATTACTTCTATTCTTATTATAACATAAAGTTATATTACATTTTATGTAATAATTTGTGATTAAAAAAATCTTTTATAGATCTTTTTTGAACTTTTTTTGTTAAATACTTACACTATACACAGCTAGCTTTTGCTTCTTTTTACTCAAGTAAAAGATTATCTATCTAGTAATAATTTTATTAAAGAAGATTTAAAATTTTCGTTACATATTGCTTTTTAGAAGAATCAATTTTAATAAATTTAAATTAATATATTAATTCATTAACTTGATTTTGGGTAAGTGATATATATGATTTATCTTATTCTAATTCTACTTTAATTAAATCCCATATTAATTGTATTCTAAAATTCTTATAATTAAATTTATACTAATACTAAATATAATTATAGTATCTAACAACTAAAAAAATAATGACATTCAAGTTCTTTATACTGATAATTGTGTAATATAATATCTTTATAACTGATCTGCAATATCTACTTTACCTATAAAATGATTGTAATCATCAATTATAATAGAAAGTGTCAAAAAGATTTTACTTTTATTTCCAAAAATAACTTTAACTTTAATTGTATTATTATTTGTTTCTTATGATCAATATCGTATTCTTTTAATTCAATTATCATTTTTATTAATTTCATAAATAATTGAAAGTGTGATCATTAGTCTATTATCTATTCATAAAATAGCTAATACATCCAATATATCATTAATAATTATTTCAGAAAGTATATTCTATCTAATTTTTTATCTATTTTAAAACTTTGAAAAAAATTAGCACTATTTTTATAAATAGTTTCATAAGTTCCAATTTTGTTATCATGTGAGTATTTAAAAAGATTAATACTTGAAAAATTATTCATGAAATATTAAATGATTTATATTTTAGTAATTGAAAAATAAGATGATATACTTCATTTTATATTTTACTTAAACTTGGTATTTAGGTTAGTTTTGAATTTTAGATGTAAAACTAAAAGTATATGAGAGGTGGTTAGTAGAAAAGAGGGAAATCCAAAATTTTTGTTAATTTTAATTATTAAGCTAATTTTGTGCACATGACTGAGATCAGCCAAATGGTCTAATAATATAAATTATAACCAAAATTTGAATTTCACCTTTTCTACTGATCGCCTCCTATATGTATAACTAAAAACATAAAGAAAAAGAATTTTATAATCCTTTGAAGTAGGTTTATTTTTGATTTTTATAGTATAACGATTTCTTTTTGAAAATCTAGCTATTATTTTGTCAATTGATACATTTGATGAAGAAATACAACTTGATTTGAAAACTTTTCAAAGGTGAATTGCTAAAGGATTGAATTTAGAATACTAAAATAAAGGTGGAATTATATAATCCAAAATATGTATAAAATGTTTAATCTAAATTTTAATAATAAATACAATTTAATGAATTTAAATTTAAATATTTAATAAAAAATTAAGCATAAAATTTAAATTTAAAAATACCTGTTCAAAACAAAGTAATGACATAAAATTTGTAATATTATACTCAGGAAATTTTCATCTTTATTCCAATAGTCTTGAATACTAGGTAATTTAAAAATACCTATATATATTAAAATTGCTAATCAAATTTTAAATTTCTCTGCTATTAAATTTTTCCATTTGTATCCTTTTCCTGCATTTTTTAAATAATATATTTGTTTGTGTTTTAAACTATTATATTTATTTGTTTAAGAGTGAAAAAATAACAAAAAATCAAATAAGAAGATAATAAATTTGGTTGGTATTCTTTAGGTAAAATTACTATAAATTCATGTAAAGGTTTAGAATGCTTTAAAGTATTAAAAAGAGGCAGAGGTGGAAGTTAAATCTTTTGTTTAACTATTTCTTGACCTTGACCTTGACCAAACCTCTATTTGCTCTATTATTACTACTTCTACCATTTCTATCTTTTTCATTTAAATTTTTAAATCTAAATGTTTATCTGATTCTAATTCTTTGTAAGTACAGTGAACTCTTAATATAACGAATTCTAGGATCTGGATATCAACTTCATTATAAGCTTATAACGAATTTTTTAAAGAATTTAATTGCCTAGTTCACCATAGTAAGGTTATTTTAATATATTTGATTTAAACATTCACTATATCAAGGGTTCGCTATATCAGAGTTTGACTATAATATTTAAATTTTGTGAAAATTTAATAATAAATAGTTATTCTTATCTTGTTCATCATTTTTCATCATAAAATAAAAAAATTATTTAAAATTTAAAATATACATGAGAGTAATGAGAAAAAAAGGACAAATTGTATTAAAGCTTCAAATCGTTATTTTGCAGATTTATTTTTTGGATATACTTTAAAAAAGCTAATTAAATTTGATCAGATTAGTATAATCAAAATGTAGATTAATGTGTTTATGAATTTTTATAATGCTCTAGATAAAGATGGGAACTGTAATTAATATGTTGCAACTTTTAATGTTGCAACTTATGTTGCAATTAGTTTAAACCTATATATGTTGCAACTTATAATGTTGCAACATATGTTGCAACTAATTTTAGCTTATGTTGCAACATTTTGTAAATTTGAAATCAATTGCTGTACCATCTTTAGCTCTAGACTAATGATGCTATTTGAAACCTATTTTAATGTGTAGTTTAAAAATTAAGAAATTATTTCAAAACCTTTAAAATAACTTTTTTTTAAATCTAAAACTTGATGAAACTTAATTGAGTTTAGGAAAATCTATTAAAAGTTTAGGTAAAGATATTTATTATAAACAAATAGTTTTATCTTAAATATCTCAAAACTTAAATTTTTTAAAAATAGTTTAGAAAGGCATTTTTACTCATAACTATATTGATTAAATTTGTTAATGATCGACAGTTTATTTTAAAAATTGGGAGCAAATTTGCTTGCATTATTATTTAAGGAATAATATAATATAATATTATTAAGAGATTATTTAAAATAAGCATAAAAAATTTTAAGTACATTACATTTTATTATCAATTGTATTTCAAATATTTGAATGAAAATATAATTACTACTATATTAATTATTATATAAAATTATATTTTTAACATTTATAATTAAAAGATTATAGGTTTTAAAAAGTAAAAAATAAAAATTTTACTTATATTTATTTTTTATTTTTTATATTTTATATTATTTTAATAAATAAATTGAATTTAATATATAATAACTAAAATAAAAATAACTATATAATAATATAGTGAGATCTTTTCAAATATATTTCTTTTGGAACTATAATGAAAATTTGAAAAAAAATATATTTAAAGTAAAATTATATAAAGTGTTGTAACAGGTAAAAATTTTACATAAAAAATTTTTGGCAATCTTAATGTTAATTTTATTTTCTTGCAGATTATTTTGTAGATCTTGATATTTTACTTAATAATTAATGTAGATCTATATTAATCCAAATGTCAACTTAATTTCTAGTATAATATATAATTTTTATTGTTATAATTATTTTGCTGATTAATTTTGGCAACTTTATTTTCTAGTAATATGGGTTGTGAGCTAGGAAAATGAGGTTCTGGGACATTTTAACCAAAGTTAAAATTTTTACTTTATATTAATGTT
>CAMKVN010001557.1:0-17787 GCA_946474995.1 Funneliformis geosporum
GGTTCGTAGGCGGGGTTTGGAGGCCTATTTGGGGGTATACTTGAAATCTGCACCAGAAGCCCCAAGTTGGCCTATATTAACTATTCAAATCTATGAGCTATATTAATGGAAAAATAAGATGTTTGCAAAAAAGGGTTTTGTGAAAAAGAAGAATAAATAACATTAAAAGCATAACAGGTTTTATAATTTTGAATTCTACATATTGAGAAATCATTATGATCATATGTAATTTTTCAATGACATGAACTTGAAAGAGTATGCTACACATGATATTCATATAATTTATAAACATTTAAAATGAAAATTTTTATTTTGAATTTGAATGATATATTTTAATCTAATTTTTTACACTATTATCAATAACCATTTATTATATTTTATTTACAGATTATAAATTTTGCACAAAGTTGTACTTTTAAATAAATTCTTAAATACTTAGTAGCTAATCAATTATAGTTTCTGATATGTAAATATCTTACTAGAAGTCTTAATTAAGATAATTTTGAACTTTTACGATTAAATCAATTACAAAATACAGTTGAATTAAAAATAACAATAAAATTTTCATCATTTTTTAAAATATACATAAATTAAATTTTAAAAGTAAAATGTAATCTAAAATTAACTGAATTTAAAAATAAGAACTATTATATGTTCTTCAGCTTTAAAATTATTTCCTTATTATAGAAAATTTGTAAAGGATTTCTATTAAATTACCAAACTGCTAACACTTTTGCTAAAGAAAGATCAATCATTTAAATAGACTAAAAAATAATATAATGCTTATAAATAACTTAAAAACATATTAATTAATGTACTAATCTTATAATATCTGACTTTAAGAAAACTTTTGAATCTTTAACTCTCAATGACTTCAAACTTCAAAGATCCTTAAAGGTTGAAAAGCCTGATATATAATAGAATTACAAATATATAATTATATTATTCAACTTAGACCAGAAAAGTAACATAGTAATACTAATACTTTTTTAAGAACTATATTAATAAACAAAATAAAGTTTGCTTCTAACAGTTTTATTTCTAGAATTAATTAATATTAATTATTTATTAAATATGAAAGCTTTGCAATTAAAAATGGATTCTAGAGACCTTTCAATAAAAAATGAGATTTTTGATTCATATTATAGTATATTAAATGAACTTTATTTGGTTAAAATTTAGAGTTTATTAGCTTATTAATAAAGTAAGCAATTAAGGCTGGCAAAAATGCTAAAAATTTGTATAACATTATTCAAAAAATTGAAAATTAGATTTTTATGGAAATTTTAGAATAATCGACATATTTTAGAAAAATAATTATTATAAAGTATCATCTTATTAATTGATTCAATCCAATATATCTATTTTTAATATTTTTAATGCAATTTTTATTGAACAAGTATGTTTATTGTGGCATAACTATTTTTTGATTATCATTTAACTCAAAATCAATTTATAATCTCAGAACTTACTTTTAATTGCAAAGCTCACATATAATAAAAGATTTATCAAAGGTTAAATATAACATATAATAATATTAACAAAATTTTCATAGTTAAAAGTAAAACTTTATTAATAAGAATAATATAAAGTAAAAGCAAAAGTGTTTACATTACACTTTTATAAAATAGATAATAATATAATATCAATTTTTTAATTTTTAAGTTTTAATTTAAAATATTATTTTAATATATGAACTTTAGCAATAATCTTAAAATTAGAAAGCATAAGTTGTGATCAATAATGATTTAAATATTTAATTAAAAATAATTTGTTTATTTAATGATTACAAACTATTTTGTTATATAAAAGTTACTTTATATATAATAGTGTTCATTAAATAAATATTTAATAAATTTTAATATTTATAAAAATTTAAATATAGTAATATTTTAATTTTCTTTCAAAATATCAAAATTAATTAATATATATATATATTATATTAAATTATTTATTTAATTATCAATAATAGATAAATCTTCTATAATTTAATAAAAAATATATATATAATAAATTAATCATTTAAAAATTCTTTATTTAAAAAATTTTAATTTATAATTTTAGAAGTAATTAACAATATTTTAACTGATTTCTAAATTTAAAACACCATTTAATCTTTGAGTAAAATTAAGTAATTGACTAGTATAATATGTTTGTGGATGTGATTTGATAGTAATTTTATCATTAATAACATTATTTTGTATTTGTTTTAATGCCTTATCTGCTTTATAAAATTCTAAAATATTCTTTAATTCTTTTTCAAAATCTTTAAAAATAATATTTTCTTTCCAATTTTTAATAACTTTTTTAATTTCTGATGCAATTGGTCTTTTTAATAGATCTATATCCCAACATTTTTTCATTAAATTTATATAATATTGTGGAACATTTTCAATATCTTTAAGACGTTTACCTTTGCAAATATCTAAACTAAGTTGAAAATCATAAGCTTTATTATCAAAAAGAGGGACTTCCGATATTAATTCCCACATAATTATAGAAAAACTATATATATCACTAGATAAAGTATAAGGTTGACCTCTTAAAACTTCAGGTGCTATAAATGGTAAAACTCCATAAATATCATTTTTTTTAGATGATTGAAAATGTTCTACAGGTTTACATAATCCTAAATCACTAATAGATAAAATATTATTTCTTAAGTTTAAAATATTACCATGATGAAAATCACAATGAATAAGTTTTTTTTGATGTATTTCATCAAGTCCACTAATAATATTAAGTAATTTTAATAATTTAATAATCTATTTATCTTTAACTATATTTAATAAATTTTTTCTTAAATTATTATTTATTGCATATTTCATTACTATCATATAATTTAATGTATTTGGATCTTGCGTAAATCCATAAAATTGGATAAGATTTTCATTTGAATATTTTTTTAATTGACTATAACAATTATAATGATGTTTTCACTAAAATAATAAAAATTAATATAAAAATTATTATATATAAAATAAATTAAAAAAATAAATTCATACTTCATTTAAAAATTCTTCATTTAAATTAGATGAATTATCAAGACATTTAAGAGATACTTCTATTTTTTTACTTCTAATCCATTTATTATCAGCATATGAATAAGATTTAATAAATCTATCTAACCAAGTAGCTTTATATATAATACTAAATCCACCTTTATCAAGATACTCTATATTATTAAATTTATCGTAAGAAATCTATTCTAATATTTGTTTTTTATTTTTAGCATTCAGTTGAATATTTTGAAAATTTTATCAATAAATTTATTTTTACTAATCCAATTAGAAAAATAATGTTGAAGTAATTTAGAATTACATTCTTTATACCACTTATATCCAATATTTTTTTTTTATATTTTAAACATAATTCTTTTTTTCTAAATAGATATTTAAATTATTAGTATTATTATAATAATTTTATAAATAAAGTAAATTACTTACTAAATTTAATAGTTATTATATTTATTATTTTTTAAATTTAATATAATCTTTTAAAATACTATTATTAAAAGTAAAATTAAATACTAATAATCAATAAAAATAACTTACCATCTATTATATTTATTATATTATTAATTTTTAATAATTTTTTAAATTAAAAATATCGTTGACAGTAAAAAGTATTATTAAATACTGATAATTAATAAAATAACTTACTCTTTTTAGTATTTTTTGATTATAAATAAAATATTTAATTGAATTTAAATTATAGTAAAAAATATTATTAAATACTAATAATAAAAATAACTTACCATCTATTATATTATTAATTTTAATTATTTTTTTAAATAAAAAATTTAGTTGAATTTAAATTATAGTAAAAAGTATTATTAAATTCTGATAATCAATAAAAATTATAAAAATAACTTACTATCTATTATATTATTAATTTTTAATTTTTTTTTTAAATAAAAAATTTAGTTGAGTTTAAATTACAGTAAAAAGTATTATTAAATGCTAATAATCAATAAAAATAACTTACAATCTAAAAGATTAATTGTTTTTTTAAATAAAATATTTAGTTGAGTTTAAATTACAGTAAAAAGTATTATTAAATACTAATAATTAATAAAAATAACTTACTATCTATTATATTATTAATTTTTAATTAATTGCTTTTTTATAAAAAATCTAAATTATATTGTAATATAAAGTAATTACTTTCTGTAATTTATAATAATTAATATTATTATTTAAAATAAAATAAAATTATAGTAATTTAATTAATAAACTTATGATCTTAAGTAAATTTGAGTAATATTTAAATTTTATAAAATATAATTAAATAAACTTACCAACTAAAATGCAATTAATAAAATTTATAAAATAAATCAGTTATATTAATTTTAAATAAAAATTAAAAATCTCTTACTCCCTATGGTATTATCATTAGATAATCTTAATTAAAAAGGTCAAATTATTTTAGTTGCATAAAATAAAATATATAAAAATTAAATGGCTTACAAGCTAAGTTTCAATGATTATTAAATTTATTTTTTTTTATAAAAAAAAAGAAAAAAATTAATATATTGTTTGACTTAACAAATAGATTAAGATTTATTACCATTTAATTCTCTTAACGTAGGAGCATCAGGAGCATCTGAAACTGGCACTATAAAATAATGTATTTATTTTGAGAAAAATTTTGAAATTAATTACTAGACTGAAACACGTGAGTAGACATAATATTATTAGTCAATACGACGAGAAAAACAGAATTAATCACGTGACGTGATTAGGGTTCATTACTTATCCTCTTAAACATATATAGTTCTACACGCTAGTATTAAAATAATATTTATAAATTTTCTTACCATCTAATACTTCGATTATTTTGAATAAAATTAAGTATAGTTAATAATAGAATATAATATTTGATGAATAATTATATTTGCTATCGTATTTACCTTTATCACTCAAAACTAATTAAATATTTCAAATTGTCAATTTTTAGTAAATGAAAATATAACAACAGTATTATAGTTATTATATTTAATTCCATCATTTAGGGTTATTTTACATTACAATTTATGTAGCATTGATTTATTTACCTTCATCACTTGAAGCTGGTTCAATGTTAAATTTGATAAAATTTAATTTTTAATAAATAAAATTAATGAATTATTATATGGTTAATAATACATGAAGGAAGTACCTTCTATTTCTGCTAAAGAAGATGTTTCTTTAGCATCCGAAACTGACTCTGTGAATTTATGGAAAAAAATTTTTTAGAAAATCATCAAATAAACTCATTCGATGCCGAGCTTTATATCTTTTATTACTTTTTTTTTTGATGAAAATATTTTTAAGTTTTTCTATTATGTTTTTAACTTTATTGTTACTATCAGACATTGTTATAAATTTGTAAAAATAAAATTTTGTTAAAAAAAATATACAGTATATTGTATAACGATAATGGTGATACATATTGTCAAGATGTGGAGATCTCAATTACAAAACTAACCGACAAAAATTTCGCGATCACGTGATATGCAATTATATATCACGCCCATCTTGATTCATTTTTACTTTTTATTTGAGACTTAGAATTATTTTAGCGGCGTAGGGTTAGGGGTTATGCATAATGCAGGCCTATCATCACGAGATCACGAAATTTTTGTCGGTCTAGTTAAATTACAATCAGATGCTTGCGTCCCTTTATAATAAACATATAGTAGGATGTAACGGAAAAGATATTTTAGATTATATTAGCATAGAAACTTACTTAATTTTTAATTCGCATAAAGGAATAGTAATAATAATAAAAAAATATAATAATAATAAAAAATAATAATATTTGTATATTTATATGTTCGCGATCACGATCAAGACTAACATTCGTGATGATTGTATGTTATTGCTTATATGAGATGTTTTCAAATCAAAACAATTTGCAAAGCAAACAGAAAAAACTACGGAATCTTTAGGGGTGGTGGTCGGGGGCAGTATAAATCCGGGTACGTTATTTTATTGCTAGTCGACGACTATTGTCCCCTAATAGAGGAGGATAAAAATAAAATTGAAAGATCGAAACTTGGTTCTGGTCTGGAACAGGTGTAATGTCTAATGAACTTATAAGTATTTCGTCTTACGTATCGTTGGATAATGAGTGATACAGAAACAAGTGGTGTAAGATCGACCATCTGTGTGGGGTATAACGTTAAATTTGATGTGTATGGCTTCAAAAATATTACACAACACTTCAAATAAACAAACTTTCCATACTAACTCTAATTCTAACCTAATCCTATGACCATACACACAAAATTTTAACGTCATACACCACCCAGATGGTCAACCCTACACACGTCTTACCTTTGGATAATTACTACAAGTATTTCACATACATGTATATCACAGGACATATTTCACAAATAATAAGGATTCTCTTGAGATCAGTGGTAATTTTAAGAATTGGTGTTATAGAAATGAAACACTGATGGAATGCTTTTGTGCATTGAAATTATTTGGGAGGTATGTAATTAAAACTCATGTTCGGATCATATGATTTACTATGTCTCATAACCTAATTTTAATAGCATACGACCCATTTAGTAGATGGCACTGGGTGAATGGCACGACCGTTCTTTTGTATTTGAAACAAAAGGCAAATTGAAAGTGCAAAATCTTTGTTCGAGCATAAGTATCCAGGTATTGGCTTCGGGTTATCAAAAAATAACTAGAAGAAATTCATTATATATCAAAACATGACTTGTTGCAACTAAAAAATATGAAATTTTCATTAATGAATGCACATAATACCATTCGCACATGCTGCGTTAAGACCAAGGTCGCAAGCTTGACCATTTTATTTACAAGTTTAGTGATGAGGGATAGGGCGTAAACGATGAAGGAAGACAATATATAGTACGCAAGAAAAGAAGTAGATAAATAGAAGCCTTCATTTTGTCGTTATTGTAACGATGGTACTGTACATGATATATTTTAATTATTTCAATAATATAAACAATATTTGTATTCAAGTTATTCTCATAATTACCGTAATTATTGTTAACGTGTAAATCACGATCTCTCATACACAACGATACATGACCAAAAGTAAACCCTGTAGAATAATATAGCATGTCTACGATTTACCACCAGACTTATTTCATGTTCCGAGTATCTTCTTCATTTTCAAATGAGAAAATAAAACTATCTCTGTATAATAATCGTATAATTCTTATCATTGGATGGAAATTAAATCCGATGGGACTATATCCGCCAAAGATTTTTTGCGAACCTTGAACTTTAATCAAAACTAAGCTTGCCACTTAGTGCATTCATCTTTAAATGTGCGATCATTAATTTGATCCCCGATACCACGATAGATGAAACTGTACTTGTATTGTGAATCATTAACATTAAGAAAAATCTTTGCAAATTTTTTATCAATCCAATTGGCTATAATATTTACAAGTTTTGGTTTGATTTTTGATAAAAGTTTTCTTATGCGAGGCACCAAGGTTGTATATAGTTCTCGGTAATATACCTTTATAATGAAATTCCTCAACCTCTTCATAAATATTTTTGGGAATAACAGACTTATAAGGACGGACTTTATCAAAAAAGTCGGCACGATTAATTTCCATAAATCGAATGAGATGAACCAATTGACTTAGCGTTGCCTTCAACGCTTTGAAATTCTCTTTATTCCATCTAGATTTATGAGTTTACAATTCAGGAGTTTGTTCAATACCCCATTTGATTGAATAATCCCAAATAACAATAATTGTCGAAGTGATAAACGATTGTGGATCTGCAAAGATTGATTCGAGACAAAAATCTTGTAGTTTCTTGCAACTAGCTACCTTAAACACGGTATGAAGCATAATAACAAAATTTTGTTAGATCCAACTGGAATGATTTTCAAATAAATGATCTTGAACATGATCGAACAATTCATCAATGGAAAAATAATAAAATTTAAATGATCATATTATTCTTTTTTGTAATCCAATTAGACGATAAGGCATTTTTAAAATATGAGGAGCGTGCTTGTAAAATAACTGAATGTGCGTAAAAAAATTCTTGTTTTGGTTTTTGCCAACCTGAAAAGTGACATTGAAATCATCAGCATCATTTAATATTATAGAAAGATCCTTTGAAAGACCAGAATGAAATATTAAAGTCATTTTTGATTATTATATATTTTTTTTTGTCTTATTACAGTCAACGACCAAAATTAAGTGGACACCTTTTAAATCGAAAATTTATACTAATATTTAATTCTATTGCCATTTCCAGAAATAACCGCGTTGATCCTCCGCGGTATGTTATCAATTAATATTCCGGACTTAAGCCCAACCGAAAATCTTTGGGCAGAAATGAAAATGATGGTTCGATGTCGTACTCCCTCACCATCTAATATCCGAAATCTTGAAAAATATGTTAAAAATTCTTGGAAAGATATTCCTCCGGAATATTACAAAAAATTGTTGACAGGCTACCGCAAATGATCAATGCGATTATTGCCGCAAATGGCAATAGAATTAAATATTAGTATCGTGATTTTTTTTTATAAAAATCAATAAATAAAATAAATTAAATATATTTTACCTTATGTCCTATTTCCACTTTATTTTATTTATATAAATTTTTCGATTTAAAAAGTGCCTCATAATTTTGGTCGTTGATTGTAAATCCTTGTGAAAAGGCATAAACGGAATAGGTTTAATTCGCAAATCCTATTTTGAGTTTGCATTGCATTGTCAACTTGTAATAAACTTTATTTTATATGATTCACATGTGAAACAATTTTGTGAATCTTTACGCATTAATCTAATTTCTGAAACACAATTTTTTTTAATTGAGTGGCTTTGCTGGGAATAAAAATCTTAACATTTGTATTACATAAAAAATGACAGAAACTATTTTTACAAGAAGTTATCAATAAATTGTTATCAAGTGTAGTAAATAAATAATATTCGGCATAAACCGATATTTTTTAATCAATCACTTTGGTGAAGCAGGGAGGAGGAAAACCGATATGATACGGTTCGGCTGATCAGAGGGAGGAGGAAAACCGGTACGGAACTGTTCGGCTGATCAGTACGGTACTGTACTGGTTTTATAATATTATTGAAACCAGTACGGTACGAGGATAAAGTACCGCATCGTACCGTACATTTATATATAGGACCAGTACAGTACGGTACGATACTAACTTGAGTACGCTGCGCACATATGTCACGTGATCATAATAAACATCACTGTACACCACTAAAAGCCAGTGTTGTCATGGGACGCGGACACGGACATGGACCAGACCGGACCGGACTGTCCGTGTCCATGTCCGAGATTTTTTTATGTCCGGGACTTTTGTCCGCATTATTGCTCGCCATATCTTTTATTAATTCTGGCCAAAAGATCGGTCCATGTCCCAACTGTCCTGCGGACACAGTCCCGGACATAGACTTTCGGACATCCCGTGTCCACCAAAAATCACCGGGACAACGTCCGTGTACAACACTGACTAAAGCGTAATCAATAAAAAAAAATTTTTTTTCTAAAAAAAAAAAAAAAAAAAATACCTTAATAAAAATAAAATCAAGTGGTAGAAGGAGGAAAATCAGTATGATTTGCCTGATCAGTTTTATATAATATATGATAATATAAATATTTAAAAATTTAACTAATTTCAAAAATACTTACGGACAGTTAAAACATTTGACTTTTCAATGAGTTTTAGCATTTTTATGTATTAACGTTAATGTCAAAAGGTTCTTTTGTAAAAGTTCACTACGTAAAGCTTTACGTTTTCGTGTAGTTTCACTTCCAGAGGTAAGGTCAATTGCTTCTCTCATTGTTTAATTATTATAATTAAAGTAGAATGACATAAAACAAAAAATAAGTTTACATAATATAAAATTTCTCTTGTAGTACAAATTACTTACGACCCGGGTCGTGCAAAAGTATGACCTGTCGGGTTGATTTAATTCAGGTCTTAAAATTACGGAATCGACAACTTAACCTGGGTCAATAACCTGGGTCAACAGACCAGTTCGGAGCACTACTTTCGTTTGGGCTGCAGCGATCGGAATAACTTTTTTTTTTTATTTATTTATTAATAATTAGGATTCTGGATCATTTCAGAAGATTTTGTTTTTGATTATAGGTTTTTTTTTTATTTTTTAAATTTTTAATTTTTTATAGGTAAGGTAATTTTTTTTATTTTTCATTTTTTGTTTTTTCGCCGAATATAATTTAATGAATGGTTGAAGAACTTTATTACAATCTGACTTATTGCGCCACTAAAAATAGATTTCGATTAATCGATATCAATTTTTAAAAAATTTATTATTACTTTTTGCAAAATTTTATATTTCCTTTAAGAAAAAATGATAATACAGTAAGCGTCCAATATATATATATCGTCTTTGTCATCTAAATAAAATAAAAAATATAATATGTTAATAAGGTTAAGGTACGTCATTAAAACATGATTTTTTCTTTTTATTTTTTATTTTATTTTATTAGCCATGTAAATATGATGGGAAAAAATAAATAAGCTTTAAAAATCAACGAATGACGCTCAAAAGGATTTCATTGAATTAAATCTTTTTCATGAACATAAATTTCGAACTAGGATTTGTCGAATTGATACATTTTGTAGAATTCATTAATTAAATTTCAAAATTTATTTTTTATTATTATTATAACGATGTGATAAAAATGAATATTTATAATATAGTAAATCATATGATCCGAAACCATCTCTCATCTCAAGTCGTTAAAACAAATCCCTCCTAATCAAAATATTTCCACTATGAAGAAATTATGAATGAATGAGTCCATTGCCATGAATATATTCTAGTCATAATCAAAAGAAATTAAGTGATATAGTGTTGAAATCTCTTTAACAAATAAAATAAACCCCCAATCAAAATATTTCCGCAATGAAGATTCCCATGTAATGAATGAGTCCATTGCCATGAATATATTCTAGTCATAAACAAAAGAAATTAAGTGATGTAGTTTTGTTTATGACCCGACATCCATCAGGATATTTCCACAATGAAGATTTCCGTGGATTAGTCCATTTCCATGTAAATATTCAAGTCCTCCCGTTATACTATTAAAAATGTTACGAACATAGTAAATCATATGATCCGTAACGTGATTTTAATAGCAAACCCCAATTATGAATTTACAAAAAAAAATATAATAGAATAAAAATTTTTAATTTTTTGTCTCGAAGAAGGAATTGGTATTTGTTGAGGTAATTGATGTTATAGTTATATCCTTCATAAAATAATTCGAACGATTTATCAAAGAAAATTCGTTGTTTGGTTTTTGTTTTGTTTGTTTTGTTTTATAGTTTTGTAAAATTAAGAAAGATTTATTTTTTATTTTTTTTTATTTTTATTTAAAAAAAAAAATTTAATGGAGAGTCAGGCTATGCATTTTAACAAACATTTTTATACATTTTTGATCCTTTATACGCTTACTAATTTGATGTTACAACAACGATGTTGGCAAACAATAGAAAATCAGAATTGGATTGTTATTATGAAACACTCATTTAGCACAGCCGAGCAATGTGATACAGTGAAACATATGAAATATTTTTTAATGGTACACTACTTTATTTAATATGTATTTCTTTGTCATAGCGAACCTTTATTTAATTTAAATATTGCATGAACT
This sequence comes from Funneliformis geosporum, assembly GCA_946474995.1. Taxonomy (NCBI): domain Eukaryota; kingdom Fungi; phylum Glomeromycota; class Glomeromycetes; order Glomerales; family Glomeraceae; genus Funneliformis; species Funneliformis geosporum. Next base: position 11,655 of record CAMKVN010001557.1, read on the forward strand.
GCATAAACAATTTCCAATACTGCAACTGAATTAATTAATTATAGGTCCGCATCATGCTTTAAAACTTCCAAAAAAAGAATTGGTAGGATTTCGTGATAAATTAGTTTCAATCACAAAATTAGAAAACGTTGTATTTGCAACCCTTTTGTTTTATCCATTTAAGATTAATCATTAATCACAAAAATTTTTTTGAAATTTTTTTTTTTCTAAATATATAAAATAATATAAAGTAAATAAATGGGGTCGTTAGCTATTAAAATACAGTTAATATCATATGATTCGAACATGATTTTAATTTCAAGCATAACAATGATGTTACAGCTAAAAAAGACATTCTGCCTCAAGTGTATTGAAAAAATATTATTGAAATTTGTGGAAATATAGTAAAAAGTTGTATTTTTTTTTTACGCAATAACAAAAAATTTTGTTGTATGATCGTGATTTTGACATCGTCATATACCATCCAAGAAATTCTTTTAACTTACTCTATTTTTTTCCCTTGGATTTTTCTAATAATTTTTCATATAAGAATTTTAAGGGTAATATTATACCGAAGTAAAAAAAAAATATTTATTTATGCAGATAATAAAAAGATTTGAAAGATTATTATTTTTAATTCGTGATCTGCCTGTGAAACATAAAATTTTTAAATTGCTAATGATCGGCGGTGATAAATTTCTTTAAAACCTGTTTTGCAATAATGTATGTTTTGTTAATAACGGCGGATGAAGAACTACATTTTGGAGTATTTGGTGGCAATCACGTGACCGTGAGGATAATACTTTATTATATTTTGTACACTTAGGAAGGAAAACACTTAAGGAGTTTTTGATTGTAAGGATTTGGGATATGCAGATTCAGGATATATATTTATCAAATTGAAAAAATACAAACATTGTTTATACAAAGAATTCATTAACGTTATTATTCAATAACCTTATACTAAAATGAACAAATTAACTTCAAATATAGTAGTAGCAATCCTGATAAAGTTTAAAAAGAACTTTAGAAAAAATTCAATTTATTATAGAATTGAAATAAAAAACTTTATTTGATATTAATCATGAAAAAACTCAAAATCTAATAAATAGCTTCTGAATACCTTCTTGTACAATTAATAAATAGAATGATAAAATTATGATGATATAATTATATAAATATCATTTATACAAATTTATAATTGCTGATATTTCTCAGTATAAATTTTTACTCAATTGGAAAATGAATAATGTAATATAATAGAATTATATAGTACTTTTGAATCTATCTATCTAAAAAAAAGAATTTTGTGCTTGAAAAGCATTATTACATAGTATTAGATACATTAATATTACACCATTTAATAAATATGAAACGAAGGTAAGAAAAATATGATAATTTTAAAAATATTATTTATTTTTAAAAAAAAAATATTTTTTTTTTAGAAGAAATTTTAGACTAAAATTGAAAATTCAATTGATGATAAAATCTCTTTTTTTATTTATATACAAACAATTTTCTTAATGTATATATTTTAATAAATGTTCTAAATTCAAATGTAAATAAATTTTGGTCTTATTTTAACAAATCTTTAAAAATAAATAAAAGGGAAATTAATGGAAAATGAAGAATTTTATCAATAATTATGAATGATTTTTCATATGTAGAAATTAAAACAAATTTATCAGTAAGTTATTTCAACTTATCTAATTATAATTTTAATTATAATTTTTTATTTATCAATTTTTAATATAAGTTGCTCTAAATAAAATTTTCAATGCTCGTAAATATATTAGTTTGAATAGTCCTGATGCTAAACAAATTAAAAAACTATAAAGATAGTAAATAAACTATTATAAGAAAATTATAATTTTTTTGAAAATGAAACAAATGTTATTATGTTTTTTATAAAACAGATACTAAAACCCAATTACCTGTTCATTATTTGAAAAATATAAAGAAAGCACTTTGGAAAAAATTTCACAAAATATATCCAAATGGTTTAGAAAAAACTATTTTTTATTAATGTCAGCTGAGGATATTAAAAAAGAAACAGCTCAACAATTTCAACATGCTGCTGAACCTTAAAATGCTTCAAATAAAATACCAATTAACTGAATACCCTTTTATAAAGTTTTTAATTATATTGATACTTCTATATACAATAATCTTATAAGTATACTGATAGAAGAAAAATGATCCTAAATAATAAAGTTACTTCCAAATAACAAAGTTTGTGGTCTCTTATAAAATTTTAATGAACTCCTAAAATATCTCAGCATAAATACAAATAAAACTTTTTGAATATTTATATGTGGCTGTCTAAAGCTGTTACTTATATCTAATATTTGAAACCTCGTCTATATGTATTCTATTACCAAACTAAAATTCTGAAAATTTAATTTAAATAACATGTGATCTATAACTTATTAGAATATCCAAAAAAGCAATAATTAAACTTATCAATAAAAGACTTTTATCTATTTTATCCATCAATAACGTTATAATTACTATAACTCTTATTTTACAAATGTATAGCATTTTAAATTCAAAAACTTCAACGTAACTTGTATCTTCTTGATCATTTCTGTCACTTATCATTAAGAGTATTTGTTGTAAAATCAATATTTAATTGCTAAAGATCCTTTTCTATACTTTGAGTAATAATTTGTTTTGTAATTTCTTTATAATATTATTGTTGTTTAAGTATTCTTTAATTATTACTTCCTTTATCATATTTCTACTGAGTTATCTTTTTAAAAATATCTTCTAATAATTACTTTGGAATGTAACTTCTAATTATTACTTCTGATTATTCTTTTGAATATTACTTCTGATTATTACTTATGATTAATACTTCTGATTATTTTTATTGAATATTCCTTCCAATTATTATTTCTGAATGTTCTTTTTGCATTTATATATTTTGAAGTTTTTGTCATATTTTCACTATTCTTTCTGAGTTTTATTTTATCATTATTTCATTAATGTCTTTCTAAAATTAAAGTTTATATACAAGTGAAACAACTTTATTTATTTCCATAATCTAATTGTTCAACAATTAATTATTTCAAATAAAAGTATTCATTTTTATTTGTATTAAAAGTTTATTTATTAAAATATTTTTTTTTTTTTTTTTTTTTTTTTTTTTACTTGATAAATTGAATATAATTATCCTTGAAGATATTCAAAAGACTACATAATGAATAACTAATTATTACAATATACTATTCACTTCAATTCTGCTATTTTGCTTCCTACTTCTGAATTCATTTTGTTTTACTACAGTCAAACCTTGATATAGCGAACCCTTGATATAGCAAATTTTTAAATCAAATATATTAAAATTACCTTTACTATAGTGAACTAGCCAATTAAATTCTTTAAAAAATTCATTATAAGCTTATAACGAAGTTGATATCCAGATCCAAGAATTCGTTATATCAAGAGTTCACTGTACTTTATACTGTTTTAAGGTTTTATTACTACTGATTTTTGTTTTTATTATTATGAATTACTAGATTACTTTTGAGTTTTGTATTTCTAACAACTTTCATAATACTACTGATTTTCATTCTTTTTATGATATCATATGCAATTTTTATATTATATAAGCTTGATTAGAATTAAGCCAAATATCAAATCTAATTAGATAATGCAAAATTATCTGATTAGAATAATCAAAGCATTATTTTGAAGGAGCAATTTATGGGAGCTTTACAGTAGAAAGAAAGGAGACTCTAAAAAAATTAAAATTTTACTTTTTAAGCTAATTATGGATCTTTTAATAAAATAAGTTCAGATTTGACATTATTAGTATTAGTCTTATTATAATACATGATATGCGTCAAACATAATTGACGAATGGTAATCTTAACAATCATGATTCTCAACTTTCAACCATTTCTCTGATTTCTCTAATTTTACTAATTTTATAACAATTTCTAATTTCACACATTTTCTCTAATATATTTAATTTATTTATTTATTATATTTCTTATATTTTTTTATTATATTAAATATCTATTTTATATTGATGTATTTTATATAAATATCTTGTATTTTTGCCTTAATAAATAGCAGAGTCATTATCAATTTCTTTAATAAATCAATAACATTTATTTCTAAAACTTATCTTTGCTCATAAAAATAATTTATTCTTCTTTAAATCTATATCAATAAAGATAACCTAATCCTTCAATTTAATTATTTGTGTTTATTTCTTTCATAGTTTAAACGAACTTAAACTCACTATTAGCAAATAATCTTTGTTAACTTAATAACAAACAGTTTAGGCTTAACAACATTAACTTAAAAAAATTTTTTTTAGAGTTTCCTTCCTTTATATTGTAAAACTCTTATATTATTGTTTGATAAAAATAATAAAAATTGTTTAAATTAAATGATCAAATAATTATCCTTATGAAATAATCCACTATTATTTAAATCTAATAATTTTAATATCATTTCAATTAAATGATACCAAATTGTCTGATTAGAATAATTAAATTATTTTCTCTATAAGATGATGCATTATTATTTGATAAGTATGATAAAAATTATAAATTCAAATGATTAGAATGATCAAATTCTTTGCAAAAACTTTTTAAATCATAATGAAGTCGTAACTGAATCGAATATTTATTGTGGACCTACTAGTCAAGATTTGGTCACAATATAGTTTCACATTATCATGATTGCGTTTCGAAATAGGTAATTAGATCGTAAGTATTCAGTAACTTAATATTAAGACAATTATTACTTGACCTGACCTACTTTGTACAAGAAATCGTAATGACATCGTAAAATTGTATTTTTGAATTTGTAAAGAAATAGTAAAGAAATAATTAATATATTGTAAAGAGTAGGTAGCAGTCTTATAAGACTGCTACCTACTTGCATTATAATATTATCTACTTATCATTATAATGTTACCTACTTATCGTTATACTGCTACCTGTTTTTGTGTTTTCGATTCTCTGTAATCTTTTTTATTTCATTGTAGCTATCCACTTGATTTCATTATTCTGTGATCTTTTTGTTACCTTGTAGCTATTCGCTTGATTTTATTGCTCTGTCCTCTTTTTATTATTAAGGAACTATTTATGTGTTTACAATATTTTGCGTTCTTTTTGTTTCTAAAGAGCTATTCGCTTATTTTTCTACTTCTGGGCCTATTTGGTAGCCTGTTAAGTTATCGAGGATGCTTCTTTTTTGCACCTATTTGGTTGCCTATTAGAATACCATATTGTGGTAAAAAAATTCGTGTCAGGTAGCGTAGTGGATTTGTGATTAATTTTGGCTGACATTATACCATAATTCTAGCTGATCTTTAGAGTATATGATTTGAGGATCCAGCTTAACATCATGATGGTGACTTGATAGTATCCTGGAACTACTGTGAAGCTGTTGATGAACTGGTAGGGAACTGGCAGAAAGCTAGAGAGGTTCCATTTATTCGCCAGTTTCAGTCCACTTATATGCCAGCTTGGTTGCTAAATTATTATGCCCAAAGTTCTAGCTGAAATTATAGAATAGTGTTGGCCGATATTATTGTTAATTTACTGCGTATTTTTTCTAAAATGGGTGTTGTGAGAAAATACATATATTATTAGGAGAGTCATTTGATAGTGCTCCCAGAAGACTCTGTGTCAATTGATCTGTTATGTATATATTATTAGGAGAATAATATAATAGTGATCCCAGAAGGCTTTATGTCAAATGATACTTTATGTGTATATTATTGGAAGATATATATGCGGAATTTGAGATGAATTGGTTAATTACTTGCAAAAATATTCAGTTATAAATTCGAGAAAATCCGTCCTAGTAAATGAAGCATCTTAATAAACTGGGACAATTTTTTTAAGGCATTTCACTAAAAGTGCATCATCTTGCAATCCAACTATTGCCTATTTGTTGCTAGCATATTGGCAGGATATTATAAGCACTTCTGAGGCCTGATCATGGTTTAATCTAGGTTGAAGCGATGAGTATGCTATTTTTTTTGCTATCCTTATAAAAATTCTCTATCCCATTAAGAAAAATTCTTGAGGACGCTCTTAGAGACAATCTTAATATCATTTTTGGGCTTCTTAGCTTGTTTTATTGAATTCTTTATTATCTGTCCTTAAGAACCCTATCAACCCTAAGA
>CAMKVN010001558.1:0-17787 GCA_946474995.1 Funneliformis geosporum
TTTTACCCTTTTTGAAAATGACGGACCTGATCGTGTTTGGCGAGAAAATGGTACCCGATATAATATTGAAAATTTGACTCCTACAGTCAAACATGGTGGTGGTGGCATTATGGTATGGGGATGTTTTTCAGGAAAAGGGTTAGGACCATTGGTAAAAGTTGAGGGAAAAATGAACCGATTAGATTATATTAATATTTTAGAAAACAATTTATTGCCATTTATTCGATCTAAACATTATAAACAACCATATGCATTTCAAGATGATAATGCTCCAGTTCATACGGCAAAGGATGTTAAAAATTGGATTATTCAAAAACGGGTTAAGGTACTTTCTGATTGGCCTTCTCAATCTCCAGACCTTAACCCAATTGAGCATTTGTGGAATGAACTTAAAAGAAGGCGTTGCAAACGTACTATACATCCGAAAAATCTTCGGGAACTTGAGGAAATTTTACAAGAAGAATGGAGAAAAATTCCCTCCGAAACTTTTATTAAATTAATAGAAAGCATGCCACATAGAATCGAAACATGCATTAACAACCAAGGATGGCCAACAAAATATTAATTAATTTATTTTATTTTAAAAATTTATATTTAAAATTTTAAATAAATAATTTTTTTGATTATTTTTTCGGTTGACCGGATACTTTTTCGAGGGTAATGTATTCAGAGGTGAAAAAAAGCCTCTCTTTATCAACTGCGAGAAATATGCGTGAAGTAACACATTACTGTATTATAGATACACTGTGCTATCAAGAGCTTTTGGTAAACCAAAGTATAATAAATAATTATAGATAAGTTGTCTCTATAGCTTATGTTTCTCTTTTCGACACACACTATCATGCAAATGAAATGAAGGTACAGAACTTTCTCAGAGTATATGCTGTCAAATAAGATATGGTAATAAGTATAAAGATTCCTGAAAACATAGAAAAAGGGAAATATCCTGATGCATACGTATTTCCACTTAAAAGGAATTGAAAATAGAAGACCTATAATGGGATTGGATTTTACTTCATTATATTCCAGTATTATTATGACATATAATCTCTTCCTAGAAAAATTTATATTTGATCCAAAGGATGTCGATATTGTGTAAAATAATGGAAATAACTTGCATAAGATTGAGTTTTTATTTAATAATCATATCGTTCAAGCTTGGTGTCTACTATGATAACCAATCAGAAAAGAAAGGCCTATATCCAGACGTATTGGAGGATTTATTTAACAAGAAGTTGGATTTTAAAGCACGTCTAGCCCCACTAGAAAAGAAAAAGCAACATCTTGGGAAGATAATAAGTTCAGCTAAAGAAAGTGGTAAAAGGATACCAGAAAGGTTAAATTTAGAATATTTATTCATATACTTCGATTATAATTATTGGGATTCAAAGTAAAAAGCTTTGAAGGTATATATGAACACTTTTTATAGGGAAGCAGGAAACTCACTATCTCCAATCTTTCTTCGTGAATTAGCCTGTGAAACTATTATGGCAGGAAAATATAACCTTAATCTAATTGCTGAATTCGTAATAAAGAAAGGGTTTAGGATAAAATATGGGAATACTAATTCTTTGTATCTCACCTGCCCAAATAGGTATTACAAGAAATGTGATGAGGCCTTCTCCAGAAAAGAACTTTCCAAAGAAGCATACTGGACCGAAATGGTCAAAATTACTATAAATGTAATGAAAAAGTTGTACAATCAAGTAAATGCTTATCTTAGGATAAAAAATGGCACATCTTATCTAAAGATAGTATACGAAGAGATATTATTTCCCATCTGCTTTACTGGTAAAAGAAGTACTTTGGAATTGGGCATAAAGATGTAGTAAACTTTAAACTGAAAAATCTTTTCATGAAAGGAATAGATACCATAAAGCAAGGTAAATCCCAGCTTCTCAAATTCATCAGAGAGAAGATAATGAGAGAGGCTATGAATATAAATAATACACGTCCAATTCACAAAATTGTTAAAGATACTCTTAGAGAAGCAGGAAACAAGAAATGGGATTTCAATAAATTTATTGTGATGGGAACATGGAGGCCTAAGAAAGAAAATCTTTGCAACAATCACTTTATGAAATGTATAAGAGAGAGAAATGAGAGGATTCCTGATCCTGGTAAACCGTTTAGCTATGTCATTATGAAGGCTTCCCATCTTCATAATGAAAAAGGCAGGTTAATACCGTATAGAGTTGGGGATTATATGAAGTATCTATCAAATATAGCAAAAAAGTAAATTATATCAATTATTATTTAGGCATTATGGTTGCAATGTGCGCACGCTTTATCAATGAGGAAGATAGCTATCGACCACCCCATCATATAAAATAATGCAGATCAAGGATCCAGATATGAGAGAAAAGAAGAATAACAAACACTCCTAGGATGATGCTATAAAACAGCTTAAAAAAAATATAAAATTTTACAATAAACTTTTTAAGTACTCTTAGCGGGATGTGGCAATTTCAGCTAAAAAATTTAGTCGTAAGACACTTCGCATAATATCATTTACATATTTTTTTCATACAATAATACTAGCTAACTTCAATTTCTATCTTTGAACTTCCAGCCTAGGATGATCACTCCAAACTTCTGGTCTCCGATCATATAGCCTGACTTTGAAAATGTCCGGAAATGATAAAAAATAGTTCCAGTTAGGAGAATACTTAGTATTACTTTTTTTCTATGAATTCCATATTTTTTTTCCCAACGATCCATATAATTGCAAGAAGTAGTAAAATAAGTATGTATACTGTATGTTATCAATGGTGATATTAAGGAGTTCACAATGATAGGATAGCTGATACTAGAAGCATTACTTGAGCTGATGGCATTACTTCTGCGTCACCTAATTGCTTCACAACCCCTCACTTAAAATAGACTTTTCAGAATGTGCTAGTTGACTATGGACAGATTGATTAGGTAGGATATCCGTCTGGCTTCTTGAAACCACTTCATTTCAGGGTAATAGCTCTTGTAAAGCCTCTAAAATATCTTCTTTAGCATACTCTTTGTCAAATTTCATAACTTTATCTTCAAGACCAAGCTCATAGATGAGAGGTTATAAATTATCACTGACCCAGCCTGGTAGTTTTTGTGATGAATCATTCATAGAGGAAGGTAAGGGTTAGAGAGATCTGCTATCTTATCATGCGAAGTGCCTCTCAGCTCTTTTTTTGAGATTATCTCCTGGAGATGAGAATTTTCCTCCATTAAATTTAATCGCGCCTTTCTCAAAGCATCTATTTCTTATTTGTATATGCTATCTGATGACTCTTTCTCCTTTTCCATATATTCTATTGTATATTCTTTCGAATTAAGGTCCTTCTTCACTCGTTCCAATTCAAGCCTGAGAGAATCAATCTCTTTAGGATCAGATGAGCTTAATTCCAATTCAACTACCTTAGCTTCAAGAAAAAGTATTTTGACCTTATTAGCGGACGAAGCTTTCTGGGCTAAGTTACCTTTCTCTTTAGTGTTTTAATATTTGATTTGAGAGATTTGATTTCGGCAGAATAATTAGCTCGTTCTGCTTCATGCTTATGTTGACTCTCAGAATGAGACTTCTGTTCAGAAGTAAATTGGGATCTAAGCTTAGTACTTGTACCATTTAGCTGGCTAACTTTATTTCTGATATTAACATAGATTTGCTTAAACTCCTTTTCTCACCCTGAATACTCCGAATTTTCAGCCTACAACTTTTCATTGAAGTCAAAATTTCAGAGTTAAAATCAATAGCAGATCTTAATTTTTTTTTGAGCTCTTGCTCATATTTACTATTCAACTGATGTTCTCTATTTTTTATATCTTTCAATGTATACACATTGGACATAATATTGACATTTTTACATAACATGAAAAAAATATACGAATAAAATTCTGAGATAATACATTCATCCTGTATATTTAGAATGATATATTCTTCCTATATATCCTGTATATCCTGTATATCCCATTTATCCAAAATATATTTTTCCTATACATCTTGTATATCCTGTATATCTTATATATCCTGTTTATCTAAAATATATTCTTTCTATATATCCTGTATATCCTATATATTCAGAATGATACATTTTTCCTGTATATCTTATTTAATAAATTATTTCAGAATATTAGATTAGATATAAAAAAATATTGCTACTATGCTTAGGCAATATATAAGATGTGATGCCTCTTCTTTTTCACCAACTGATTACAATTTTATTATGCAATGTGCTAAAAAAAGCCTAGAGATAAAGTTTTAAAAGATTTAACAAATAAATATCATATATCACAAAAACGTATTTATCAGATTTGGAGAAGTGAAGAAAAAAATAGGGTTATGTGAAATCAACCAATTCATATGCCAACAGCTTCGCTTTCTAATATAAATGTTGTGAACAGGTGGACTGAGTCAGAGATCCAAGACCAAGATGTTTCTCTATTTATAGAATTGGAAAAACAAATACATGATGGTAAGATAGAGCCTAGTAAATCTACTGAGTTGGCTTCAGAAGGTAGTGTTATTTTAGGCGGTAAGGTAAAAAAGTCTGGAAAAAAGAAATCGAAGTCTGTTCAGATTTCTGAACTATCTAGTATTCAGACTCTGCCAATCCAGGCTTCAGAAAAGGATACAAATAGTGAAAATTTGGATGTATTGTATGTAGTATTTCTCACAGATCAGATCAGATCAGATTTGGGTAAAATCTGATTCGATCTGAATCTGAATATGTATTCGTATCTGATAGATCAAAAATTTTTTTAACAAAAATCTGCCTCTGTCATTCAGAATGGCGTTTTAATGTTAAAAAAACAACAATTTTGATGTTTTTTTTAACAATAATCTGCCTTTGATGTTCAGAATAGCATTTTAATATTAAAAAATAACAATTTTATTATTTTTTAACAAAATCCTGCCTCTGACATTCGGAATAGCGTTTTAATATTAAAAACAACAATTTTGTTGCTTTTTTAACAAAAATCCGTCTCCGACGTTCAGAAAGGCGTTTTAATATTATAAAAAACAACAATTTTGTTTTTTTAACAAAAATCCACCTTTGATGTTCAGATCGGCATTTTATTATTAAAAATTAATTTTTTAATAATAAATACCACGTCTGACTTTCAGGGCAGCATTTTATTATTAAAAATTAATTTATTTAATAATAAATGTCGAATCTGACTTTCAGGATGGTATTTTATTATTAAAAATTAATTTATTTAATAATAAATGCTGTATCTGACTTTCGGGGTGGCATTTTATATAAAAATCAATAATAATTGATTTTTTTATTAATAAATGCTGCATCTGACTTTTGGGGTAGAATTTTATTATTAAACATTAATTTGTTTAATAATAAATGCTGCGTCTAACTTTTGGGGCGGTATTTTTATATAAAAAATTAATAAAAATTGATTTTTTATTAATAAATGCCATGTCTGACTTTTGGGATGGCATTTTATTATTAAAATTTAATTTTTTAATAATAAATGACGCGTCCGACTTTTAGGATAGCATTTTAATATAAAAAATTAATAAAAATTGATTTTTTATTAATAAATGCTGCATCCGACTTTTGGGGCAGAATTTTATTATTAAACATTAATTTATTTAATAATAAATGCTGCGTCTGACTTTCAGGACAGTATTTTTATATAAAAAATTAATAAAAATTATTTTTTTATTAATAAATGCTGCGTCTGACTTTCGGTGCGTCTGACTTTTGGTACAGCATTTTATATAAAAAATTAATAAAAATTGATTTTTTTTATTAATAAATGCCACGTCTGACTTTCGGTGTGGCATTTTATATAAAAAATTAAAAAAATTGATTTTTTTATTAATAACTACTGCGTCTGACTTTTGGGGCGGCATTTTATTATTAAAATTTAATTTATTTAATAATAAATGCCACGTCTGACTTTCAGGGTAGCATTTTTATATAAAAAATTAATAAAAATTGATTTTTTATTAATAAATGCCGCATCTGACTTTCAGGGCGATATTTTATTATTAAATATTAATTTACTTAATAATAAATGCTGTGTCTGACTTTTGGGGCGGCATTTTTATATAAAAAATTAATAAAAATTGATTTTTTTATTAATTAATGTTGCATCTGACTTTTGGGGTGGCATTTTATATAAAAAATTAATAAAAATTGATTTTTTTATTAATAAATGCCGCGTCTGACTTTCAGGATGACATATTTATATAAAAAATTAATAAAAATTGATTTTTATTAATAAATGCCACATCTGACTTTCATAGTAGCATTTTTATATAAAAAATTAATAAAAATTGATTTTTTTATTAATAAATGCTGCGTCTGACTTTCGGGATGGCATTTTATTATTAAAAAATTTTTTTTTAGTAATAAATGCCACATCTAACTTTCAGGACAGCATTTTATTATAAAAATTAATTTTTTTATTAATAAATGCTGCCTCTGACTTTCGGGACGGCATTTTGTTATTAAAAATTAATAAAATTAATTTTTAATAATAAATGCCGCCTCTGACTTTTGAGACAGCATTTTGTTATAAAAAAATAAATGCTGCATCTGACTTTCGGGGTAGCATTTTATTATTAAACATTAATTTTTTTAATAATAAATGCTGCCTCTGATTTTCAGGACGGCATTTTATTATTAAAAATTAATTTTATTAATTTTTTATTAATAAATATCACCTCTGACTTTTGGGACGGCATTAGGTTTATTAAAAATTAATTTTTATTAATTTTTTAATAATAAATGCTATGTCTGATTTTTGGGCAGTATTTTATTATTAAAAATTATATTTTTTTAATAATAAATGCTACGTCTGACTTTCAGGTGGCATTTTATTATTAAAAGATATATTTATTTGATTATAAATGCCGCGTCTGACTTCAGGGTGGCATTTTTTATTTCAAATCTAATAAATCAGATCTGAATCCAAATCCAAATCTGAATCTGATCCAGATCTAACAGATCGAATCAAATCAAAATCTGGATCTGAATCTAATTTGAATTCAATAAATCCAATTCAATCTGATCCGTTGGATCCAGATTAGATTCAGATTGAATCAGATTTTTGCAGAATACTAATTGTATAAGAAGATGATTAAGAGAAGTACAAATATTTTAGATATAAAAAAGAAATGTTATCCTGAAAATAACTCACCTATTCTATTCCCTAAGAAGACTTTTGCAAACTCATTGATTTCCGTATTAAACTTAAAAGCATTGAAAAACTTCTTCTCAAGCTCTTTCATATGAGTTGCTATACTTTTATAACTCATTTTTTTTTAATACATTATTGTTTTTATTTAAGTCCTGCAAGTCTTGCGAAATTCTATCTGGAGTTGAGAAAACATCGCATTTAGGAGTAATGTTCACGCAATTCACCTCAAGCTTATTCTTGATCTTATGCATATTGATTGGAATAAAAAATTTCTTACCATTACACTCTAGTCTCAACTCTTACTTGGATGTAAGCAAATCATAATTATATTTATCGAGAAGTGTGTTTGGCAAAATTAGCATTAGCTTTCCTAGATAATTTTTGATTACTGTGAAATCAGAATATATAATATATCCAGAAGCAAAATATACAAACGCATTCCTAGTTATACCAAATGACTCCATAGGGACTGTAGCAATACCTTTAAGGTCATATTTTTCACTTGTATCAATTTTTAGTTTTAGTCGTTTGACTATATCATCAGTCATAATTGCAAAATTAGCATCAGGATCAACTACAGCACCTGGGATTACCAAGCGTTTAATTTTACATTTTACCATTGCAATATTTGTAGCAGAATCCTTTTTCTGAACAATGTCAATTTCTATTAAATCCTTCAAATATTCTTCCTCCTCTAGGTCCAATAAAATGTCTTTGATAATTGAAGCCTTATTACTCTGAAACTTTGTCTTATCCTGAATAGAAGGCACTTGTTTTAGTTTATTAGATTTATTGGAATCAGAAACAGAGTCTTGAGAAATCAATGCAGGAAAAATTAATTTAAGTTCACTTTAGAGAATTTTACGAATAGTTTCTTCCAAAGTGCTTTGTTTAGCCTTACCAGATCTATTTATTGGCTTTTTGGAATCTACTTTACCAACCTGTTCAGCAGATTTAGCCAAAGGTGTTATACTATTGGACTTGTTTTTTTTCTTAGCGTTTTTTAGATAGTGATTTCTTAGAACTAGATTTCTTAGAGCTTGACTTTTGCTTTACTTTTTTTTTATCTTAGCTATATTAACATTAAGCTTACCTTCAGAATCAGAAGAATCGGAAAAACTTGAATCAGAATCAAAACTATTACTACATGAGGTATCAGAAGAAGAATCTGAATTCGAATCTGAGGCCAGATCTAAAGTAGTGAGATTAACCTTACCTTTTTAGTCTTCTTGTTTTTCTTTTTCTTCTTCTAAGAGCATTTGTGAGAATTATACCTAATCTTACCACAAATAGAACATTTATGTTATGTTTTTACAGCCTTTTTAACGGCTTTAGCCACATATAACTTTAACTGCCTTTTTGTGAGCTCAGAAAGTTCATCATCAGAATCAATCTCAATTTTTTTATTTGGCTTTGGTGGTAAAGTAGGATTAGAAATAGGAACAAATTCTGGGGTCTCTCCTGTAATTCATGATAAAAATCTTCCTATATTCTCATGTCGTAAATTTTTATGCGTTTCCGCAGGTTGTGGTTGGAATTGCGATGAAGTCACTTGTTGAGGCTGTTGAGATTCTGAGGATGCCATTGTATTTTTTACCAAGCTCTCGATTTCATTTTTAGTCATTCCTGATCTGTTAGTATCTGTATATAGATTGGCTGCCAGAAAAATTGGAAAAGAAGATAGTGCGCTCTTTTAAGATAATGTATAATTTTCTGCTTCAGCTAAAGCTTGTATAATATTATCCTATGTATCATTAAATTTGGCCATTATTCGAAGATTATATTGATTCATCGGGGACAGACCATGAATAAATCGCTCTCTTTACTATTTAAGAATCATTTTAGCTACTTTACTAATCTTTTTAATTCTAGTAGAGAATTGCTCAACAGATATATCGTCTTGTATGAGTTGACCAAAAACTGCTATATATTTTAAGTGTTCAACTGTTGTATAACCAGTTCTAAATAGGTATAGAAGTTGACCAAGCTTAATATCCAGAATAATAGTAATGGCAGGAAGAATACCTCTAGCATTAGGCGTTACTGGTCAGGTTCACCACCAGCTATAGACTAATTTTCATCCCATATCCCATATGGAATAATATCAGCATCTGTTGTAATTTTTGCTCCAATTTTACTAATTTCGGTGGCTGCCTTACCTTGAAATTCTCCAGCAGTATTCAAACTACCAATTTGATTACCACTATTTCTGGCACCTATTGCTCGAACAGCAGTTAAAGTAGCTACTCCCAAATTATCAAAGAGATTATTACATCTCCAATTTTTACCTCTGACATAAGTTAAATACCAATTTAATACATCACCTGCAAGGCATGATACTACTAATCCAAATGCCTCTTCTCTTCCGGTGGCCTGACTTGCATCAGGCGCAACATTTATTTGACTAGCTATTATATATCTTTGCATATCCCTAAGCCAATCATCTGGATCCTCTCCAGGATGACCATAAAATATTGGAAGTCCATATCCTACTATTCCTGATATATTAAATGGATTATTCTGTAGATTAAAAATAATTTGCTGGGAATTTCTATTTATTAGCTAAAGAGCAAACTTCTCTTGTACTAATGTATTAATACAATCTTGCTTTCTAGCATTGTTATTTATTATAGCTCCTTTTAATCTTTGAGTAATACCACGCTGTTTCTAGTGTTCCCTGCTCTTATTTCTATAATGTCTATGCCAATTCTGAGCCTATCAAATAATACAATCATGTTGTCTTCTCCACCTTTCAGCATCATGATTATACCTTATAGTCTATATATGCACAGTTCTCCTATGCTCAGTAATTTGACCATCTCTACATCAAACTATTAACTAGAGGATAATTTTTTCTTGTGATAGTGCATTAATTTGATTTTGTTTTTTTAGTAACCATACTTTGAGCATATGCCTGCAAATCCTGAGCTAATTCCCAATTCTTTCTACGCACTTCCCTTCATCATTTAAAGCCTGTCTAAATATTTGATTATCATGCTTTGACTGTACCCTAAAATTTTGCAAATCATGCTCAGCATTTCTGGCTCGCTGAGTTAATTGATCAACAAAGTATTCCCGATCTTGCCAATACCATCGAATCAAACTAAGACTTGTAATAATATTAGTAAAATATATGCCAATTCTATAAAATTCCTTAGTTATATTATTTGGAAGAACAACTCCAGTATTATCTAAATGTGTTCTTATTCTTTCTAAAGAACTGGAAGTCTCAAATGATCTATCTAAAATGTCTTGAATGGTACAATTCATATTTGATCCTTTTAATAATAACTTTTTATCTGTAAGCTCCTAAATTCTTTCGTTAAGCTGATCAACCTTATCTTCCAGCCTTAGAATATGAATATCTTGAGAAGTACTAGCATTACCTTTATATCTTAAATCCTGCAATATTTTTTGAAGATGATATTTAAGAGATTTGATGTCTGTCTTAAGAGATTCTATCTCCTCTTCATGAGCTATAATAATTTTATCCTAAGATGAAGTAGTTTGATAACACTGCTCAAGCTCCTTCTCGAGGAAGTGAATTTTTTTCTCATTATTCTTATTAATAGAAATTTCATCTCGAAGTTTACTATGAAGCTTCTGGTTTGTATCTAAAAGCTTTGAATATGCTAGATTAAACATGGGTATTTTATCCTAATTTATAGTACTATCATAATAATCTTACCTTGAGAATGAACCAACTACAAATTGTGATAGATTCTGATGAGGCTCGTAGTATAGAACAGAATCTTATTCTATGAGAGATATATTATCAACCTACTGAATATTTTTCTAATCCTAAATCCCTAAGAAATGCGTGTAAAAAAGAGGGTATCAATTCAGAGTTCAAGCTGTGAATGAGTGGTTGAATCAACAAGAACCATACCAGATTTATAAGTGCCTTTCTAAGCATGTTCCCAGATTCAGCTATTGGCGAATAATATGACCAAATTGTGTTCATCAATGTGATATATTATTCCTGACCCATGATCATTACAGAAGTAAGACTTATAAAGCAGTACTTAATATAGTAGACTGTATCTCAAGATTTAAAGCTTCAGTTCCACTTAGGTCAAAGAGTACCCATGAAGTTGCTAAGGCATTTAGGAGAATATATGAGAGTCAAAATAATTCATTGATATGGCCAAAGCTTTTACAATGTGATAATGAAAGAGAATAAATGGGAGAAACTTCCTGTTTAATGCAAGAGCATAATGTAATAATTCAAGTAATTAGCCTATATAGTCATCGTGAAACTGCAATTATAGAGTGTTTCAATCAGACACTCTCAAAAATTCTATATAAGATCTAGTACGCTGTTGAGTCTATATCTTCTAATTCAAGACAAATAAGAGCATAGGTTAGGTATTTGCCAAAAGTTATTGATTACCTGAATAACTATCCCACACATCTCATTAGAGAACTAGGTTCTTTAAAATGGGGATTAGCGTCTTCAGTGGCCATTTTATTAGAGAAGATCGAGTCTAAACTATCTATAAAATCCAAGCATCCTGTCGGAGAGAATAAAGAAACCTTAAAGAAAGGTGATACTATTCACTATCTTCTTGCTAATGTAGAATGGAAAGGGGCATGGAGAACCAGAGACACATAACTGATCCTATATGGTCACCAAGTCTTCATAAAGTCTGAAAAATAGTAATATCTAAAAATGAACCTGTGCTTTATTATCTCAATGATAGAGTATATATTCTCCAAAGCGAGGATTTGTAAGAGAGAAATTGATGTTAATATCTGATCCAGAAAAAGTTGGGTATCCACTTCAAAGCATATTATCTGTGAATTTAGTCCATGCTTCTCCTAATAATAATGAAATAGTTCAGGCTTTAAAATACGCTAAAAAACGTGGTGGATAATGTCTAGGAAAGTCTGGGCAAATAAATAGTCATAATATATATCTTTGGTCTTGTAAGAATGGCACACATCAGTGGGAGTATCCACTAAAATATATCGTGAAAAAATTTGAATAGTACCCTCTATGCCATCATATTAGCGAAAGAAATGTATATTATATTTTTGAAGATCTGCTAGGCAAGAAATTTCCATCATGTAGTCCGAATTTTTTAGATTGAATGTAACTTAATGGATAATGAGGAACTACAACTAGCATTTGAATTCCAAGATCCTCAATACTATCGTGTTATTAAATGTTTCATAAGAGAGGCCAGATAGATTTGGATGAACAGAGAATGCGCGATCAGAAGAAGTGGGATATATATAAAAAAGAAGGTATATGTCTTATCGAAGTGCTATATACATGTGATCTTCTTCTTTACATTAAGTATATGCTAATTGAGAAAGGATTCTTGAATAATTCTCCAAGTTAAGCAAGCCGGCTTCATAACAGCCCATCTGAAAATTTCATAATATATTTTTAAAGTATGATATTAAGCAATATGAAAGATCATAAAAAACATAAAGTCAGAAAGCTTGATCCAGTAGATAGAATTATTCTCCATATTGATGAGATAAAAGATGCAAAAAGATTCAACAGATTAAACTCAACTCCCCAATGGCCTTTCACCCTTCTGATTTCAGGATGGACTAATTCAGGAAAAACTAATGAAGTTGTGAATCTATTATTAGGAAACAAGCTTTATCAAATGTTTAAAGGTAAAAAAGGAGGGACATAATATATCAAAAATGATGATTTAGTACTTATTGGCCACCACCTTAAGGAGCCAAAATACTTGTATCTCAAATCTGATTATCAGATAATTGCGAGTAGTCTAAAACTATATCATGAAGATATTATATTTCAGGCTATGATGTCTGATAAAATTCCAAAGTTGGATTCATTCTCTTCAGAAAGAGGTATAGTGGTTATATTCGAAGATGTATGCGCTGATTTAAAGAAAGTTTAGGAGAAATTGTTCCTTATTTTACTGAAGGGTGTCACAAAAATATTAGCAGTATGTACATTACACAGAGCTTTTTTGACTATCCGAAGCTAATAAGGAAAGAATTAAATTATATCATACTCTTTAATTGCTCTACTTCTGATGAACTAGCTTGTATTCTTTGCCTATATGCTTATAATTGACGTAGTATATATGATGATGTCATTAACTATTTGACTGATCGCAATTTTATTGTCTTTGATTTAACAGTGCCTTCAAACCATCCTCACAGGATACGAGCTAGATGGGATAAAGTTTTTGAAAAAAATGTCCAAGCTAGTGAGCAGAATCTGATTTAACAAATGCCAGCTTTTTTTCTACCTCCTGTACCTGTATCTTCAGATCCTCAATCTTGTAATGTAATATCTTATTTGCACTAACCCTTTCTCTATAATCATTATCTATGTCTTATATCATTTTTCCAAAAGTCTTTCTATTATAATCAAGCAGATGTTGAGATAAGACTTTAAGTTTATTTATAACTCAGTGATTATTTTCTTCCTTGAGATTATAAGGAATACTATCAGTTTAAACCTCACTATCTAAAATACATACATATGGTAATACTGAAAATACATCACATTCTGGCTAATTTCGAGGACATAGTAATTTTTTCTGAGTCATATTTTTGCGTTTCCTATTTAATGAATTCTCATAAATCTCTAATGTGTGTCTCAAATAAGATTCAATTCGTTTGGACTTTTCAGAAATAGATTCTAATGGAATAGGATCTTTAGAATGGTATAAGAGTCTCTCGCACGCTCTCTTAACAAGACTTTCAGGTAATCTATTAATAATATGTTTATAGTCAGAACATAATATTTTATTAGATATAGTTTTATGTAAAAAAAAGTTTGCGTGTAAAAATATACCTATTAGGATATAACAATAAAATGTTTTAATTCATGCGTCAGTTTTGTAACATATCTGACAGATCAGCTCTGATCAAGAATTTCACATGATATCATGACCATCAAAATTGATGAAAATAGGTTATTTGGGCCTTTGCAAAAAAAAGGGGGGGAAACTGCTGAGAAAATTAATTTTACTTTTATATGCTAAATATGATTTTTAGGCTGAAATATGTTCAAATTTAGCATTAATTCATTTTTGATTTTTCTGGCAATTTCCCTTTTTCTATTGCAAAGGTTTCATTTAGTCAACCGTAAACTTGTTTATGTTTTTTTGCCAAGAAAAATAATCTGCAGGTTATGAAATCTACCATTGAGGATACTTTATTGATATAGTAAAAAATATTATTGCGAATCACTTATCACGTGACATCAAAATAGAGTCATCACTTTTGTTTAGAAAATATTTTTTATTATTATACTCCAACTATAAACCTTAGCACAGAGTATATAAAATTACATGTATAAAATAGATTTCTATTCTATGGATTTTTTGAAGTCGAAACAGTTATTGTCATTTCACCAGAACTATGTTTACTATCTCCAAAATCGGTATTATGCAATATTTTATGAATTGTGCTTGCGATGGTTGTTCTTAATATCATCAAAGTATGGATAAGAGGATATATAGTATTTGGTAAAGTCATATGTAGTGAAATCGGTGCTTTCTCTATTAGACAGTATTTGTAAATACCAGATTCTTTATACATAACATATAGTTCTATAATGTCGCCTAAAATGTTTGAAAGTAATGTGGTTAAGAATTATTGATTTATAATACAAGATTGAAATATGAATAAAAAATAGTTATAGGTACTTTCGCATTACCTGCAATGTTTATAGCAAATATAGATAATATCTACCTCTTAAATGAAATATTAAATACCCTCTTAAGCTTTAATATTTTTCTAGTAGTGTCGATAGAATCTTTAGAAAATTGTACTAATTTTTTATGGTTTCGCTGATACTTGTCTTGACTGGAATCTGGCCTGCTAGTTTCAAGGTATGTAATTTTAAGCTCTACATCTTTTTCTAGTTGCATTATAGTCATATAATTAGGTTTCCATGTAAATTTACGAGATCCTTTTCATAAAATGCTAGTCAAACTCCCCTATTCACCCCTATTTTAGAAAAATTATTAAATAAAAAATAGCGTTACAGGGTTATTTTATAGCTGATACTAGAAGTAGTACTTATCATATATCCCATATAGCAGGGTTTCCAGGCAATTATCTCATTACTATATTTATTAATGATGCAAGTATTTCACAGATATATGACCTTTTGTTAATTAGTTTTCTCTTCTTTGTATAGGCTTCATACTTAGATGACTTTCAAATTTTAAACCTATAAAAGATCCTGTTCATTTTCATTATTTATACTATAAGCTAACATATATAAAAAGGCAGAGTATGGTAAGTAAAACTCAAGTGAACTTACAAAGATTCTAGTATTTGTCTTGTCATTTCTTAAAGCCTCTCAGAGCTATCTAGCCATTTTCCAAATTCAACATCATTCAAATCTTCATCTAAATTTATCTTTGATTTCTTATTATGGATAATTTCTTTATAAATATCCATTATCATATTATTATGATCTAGCTTGTATTTCTCAAAAGATTCCTTAAAAATATCGCAAAATGATCCAGACATCTTTGTGAAAGATTCTGATTTAACGTCTAGAACTCTAGAACATGCAAAATTGATCTACAGATGATCTGCGGTCAATCAAATTAGTACTACAAAATCAATCATCAAATTAATGCATAAATTAAGTAATGAAATGATCTGCATAAATTGATTTCCTAAAATAGTAGTAAAATTGATTTAGTAAAAAACTCTCTCTTACGACTTCCCAGTTACTTAAAAAAGATTGACAAAGAAAAATAAAATGCTAGTTACTAAAGCGTTCTCTTCCAAATAACAAACAAAAAATAGTTACCAATGCAACAAACGCAATACTCCAGTCAACGACTCCAATATTTCAAGCTTCTCCTCAAATAAAACTGAAACAAACGAAGTCAATATTCCTTCTAAAAAACCTAGAACTCTTACATCTTCGAACGAAGAATATATTGAACCTGAAATTGAAAATATTATTAACAAAGTTATGTCTTTAAACAACCAAGATACTCTAAATGAACAAACAGCTACCGATGATAGTTCCTCCATAAACGTGCCACTAGAAATGGATGTTGATACAACTTTGGCCCTAAGTCCTTTACAACCAGTTTCCCAAAAACAAAACGTGAATGACTCTATGCATGCTAAAAACAATGACGACTACTTATTCAAAGATACTGGATTTGATTACGAACTCCCAGATGACGACAAAGGAAAAAATAAACAATCTTGGTCAGATGAAGTTTCCGAAAATGAGTCACGTGAGCAAGAAAATAAAAGCGTAACTTATAATAATATCATTGCCCTAACACGTTTTTATGCGACTGATAACGCATTAGATATAAAAAGCAAATCTATTGCTGAAAAATGTACAAATATCAACTCCTTGTTCATCCGCTATAATGGCTATCAAGGCTCTAACTACATTTCCAAAATAAGAAAATTCTTTGTATACTTTTGTACGATGGATGAACTCCTGCATACCATTAAGGATACTCAAGAATCACAACATAATCTGATCTTCACGGTCGTGGACCTAGCCCAAAAGCAGATTAAACAAAATGCTGAAAAAGGAAGGACCCTGAAGATCTCTGACATCCCTTTGTTTGTTAAATCAGATGTATTACAAAATTACTTTGCCAAATATGACACGATCACCCGTTTCTCTATGATCATCCGTGGTCCGTGGCAAATTGCATTCATTGTCTTTGAAAAAGCTGAAACTATCAAACCCTTTTACGACGAACACTGGTCTATCCAGTTTTTAGAAAATGCTCTACGTGTTGAACCAACCGATCTAGATCCTGTGCAAATTTCACTGCGCTAACAATTCGAATTAAAACTTACAGAACTTCCTCTTAATACTAATCAACAGCAACTACAGGATTTTCTAGCATACATCAAAGCTAAATCTTGCTTCATCCCTAGGGATCAATAATATTGTCTCCGACTTTACGACTTCATCAACTTTGCTTCTTTTGATGACCTGAACGCTGCGGCGGCGCAATCACAAAAATTTAAAGGAAGAACACTTTTCTGGATGAAACTGTCTACTAAACATTGTCGTAGCTGTGGTGCCCCTGGACATGAATTTAAAGACTGCTCCAATAGAAAACCTGCTAATCTATACAAACCATTATACAACCGTTTTAAACTAGAACAATACCAACCACCCCGTACTTTCAACAAATACGATCCCAACAATCCTTCATTTGCAAACATCATTAATAATCAAAAAAACCCATCACTAAGGATCTTCCTAAGACACCACAAAATGTTGTTGATACTCTTAAATTAGTCCAAGAACAACTAATCTCAATTGACAACAAACTCCTTGCGATTGATGATGAAATCAAAGCCATCAAAACTGAGATTACAGATCATGCAGATGACCTTAATGATATCGGTTTTCGTTTGAACTGTCTAGAATTTATGCATAATATCGAATATGACCAAAACTATGCTCGAGACCCAAACTATGAATTCCATCCCACGATGATTTTTTGATGCCTATCAACGATCAAACTCCTGAACCACATATTTCACAAACGAATTCACCCTTCAAAACCAAAGTATCACATCCTCATCTCAATCTGACCACCTTCAACAAATTGGTATGGTAGAGTCATCTGTTAATGATATTAGAGACGAAATGCACAAACTAGTTTCAATTATTTCTCC
>CAMKVN010001559.1:0-17785 GCA_946474995.1 Funneliformis geosporum
TTATATTTGTGTAATGAAATCAGTAATCATCTACTATAACGAATAATTCGTTAACGCTATAACAAAGATTCTTATAACGAAGTCCTGATCGGCTGGAGCGGCAACTTCGTTATATCGAGGTGTGACTGTATATTTTTGGACTTTTAAATTTATGTTATATGAATACATGTGAATAAAACAATATACAACTTTTCATCTATTCATCTATCTATTCATTTATTTAATAATTTTATTCTTCATGTTATTATTTAATAAAATTATCCTTATTTATTTTATTGATATATAAATTATACTATTAACAATTACTAGAATGATATTATTCAATATCAAAATCAATTATTGAAAACAGATTTTTATTTCAATCTATAAAGGACACATTTAGAATATTTATGTATATTTTGATTTAATAAGGTGGTTTAATAATTAAACAGTCTTTGAATTACTATCATTAACATCATGATAAAAGTAGTAAACAAATGAAAAATCTTTGTTTTTTTGATTCAGGAAAAAAAGGTTATCAGTTAAATACTTATAGATTTTTATATATCAATAAATCCATCTCTCTCTCTCAAAAAAATATATATAATATATATTTTCTGCCAAGTTTTCTTTTTTTTTAAAAAATAAATGATATTATATTATATGAAATAAATGAATTATAATCATACCATGTATCCTTTTTAAATCCTTTTACAGAACTTTACTTGATTCCTTTACCCTATGACAAATTATCAATATAATGTATTTACTTCATAAAAAATGAAGGGTCAAATAAAATGATAAGATATTCTATTATTCAATATATACTTAATATATACTTTACTTATAGACCAAAATGTATAGAAATGATGATTGAGTTCAATTTCGTTTCTTCTCATAAAAGGAAATTCCTTATTGAGGTACCGGTAGATAATCAATTCTCCATTATTTTTGCTATGCATGTATTGGTTGGCTTAAAATCGATCAACGTTACACGATCGACGTTGGTAACAATATAACTTCTCTCACATTATAATTAAACCATTGAAATTATGTTTGCTCGACAAGTTTTTGTTCATACAGCACAAAACGAAACAACTTTAAATGGGTTAAAAATAGGTCGCAATTTTTACAAATTTAACATCAACTCTCTTTTAGAATGTTTTGTAAAGTACAACATTCGACTCAATTCAAGTGTTTCTACGATAATTCATCAAACACAGAAACTTTCCATTAATAAAGATGAAGATGAATCGTTCAACACTTCTAATGCCAATTCGAAATCTTCAGTTATACAAGCAACTAAACCATCATTATTCAAACAAATGAAATCTTCAACAGAAAAAAAGTTGTCAGTTGAAGAATTAAAAGAAAAAACTGCAAGAATAGCATCAATGTATAAGAATCAAATCGAATTAAAGGAATGGACTGAAGAAGAAACAAAACTTTTGCTTATGGCATCCAAAATTCATGGAAATCGTTGGAAATTTATTAATAGACATTATTTTAATTATAGAACATTACATTCAATAAAATGTAAATGGTATAGAGAAAAGGTTAAATATGAAAATAGTCATAAAACAATTACATCAAGATGGACACCGGAAGAGGATGATCTATTAATAAAAGGGATTGAAAAATATGGTAAAGGTCATTGGAGAAAAATTTCAAGGATGTTACCAAATAAAGAAGATTTGCAAGTATTTAGGAGATATAATTTTATTAATTATACAAAACGTGGAAATTTTACAGAGGAGGAGGATAATTTATTATGTGATCTATTAAAAAAATATGGTGGAAATTATTGGCAAAAAATTGCAGATGAAATGAATAGACCTGTTTCCACAATTATAAAACATTATAATATGGTTTTATTAAATGCTGCGAAATTTCCAAATTGGACTGATAAGGAAAATGAGTTAATTAGAGATTCTATCTTAAAATATGGTAAAGATTGGAAAATGATTCAAAAATTGTTACCTCATCGGTTATCACTTTCGATTAAGGAACATGTTAGATCCGGTTCTTTGGTCGACCCGTATTATAATAACGGTTTCTGGCAAGTTAATGAAACTATGAGATTAGTTAAAGCTATTGGTTTATATGGTAAAAATTGGCGAAAGGTTTCAGACTTTGTTGAAACTAGATCTCCTAAACAATGTAGTGGCCATTTTAGAGATTGTTTTTTAAGAAAAGGTCTGGAACCTTATATTTTAATTTCGGAGCAAAAAAATATTTCCTGACAAAAGGTATTTCGTAAAATATATATATAGATATGACTGACCATAAAAAAATTTTTTTTAGTTCATTCTCTTTATTTTGAATAGGAACAAAACAGCTGAACAATAACAAATATAATTACAGACTTTGGATTCGGATTTCTGTTATTTAAAAGCAAATAATATCTGAGATAATGTATCAGATCTTCATTTTCAATCTTCTACTAACTTACGGCTTCTTTGGAATCAATTTTAGTTTTAGATTCTAAATGAAAATGTGATTATTCGATATTAATTGCATTTGTGCAATGAGATACGATTTTTGGAGGCTTATCCGTTTAAACATCTGGCAAAGAGATATGATGTGATGATAACGAATAAGAAAATGATATTACTTTATTAATACAAATAATGAAGATTATATAATGTGAAATATAAAGAAAGTTTTTGTAATAATTATTTGTTAATAACTATCGATTTCCTAGAGATTAACCCATTAACATTAAACTAAATAAAAATTATTGCATAATAAAATTATTACATTTACATGCTATCTTATCAAAAATATCCAGTTAAAATCATATATAATAATTAGCACAAATTTTTTAAATAAAAGCTGTATTTTATTATAATATTAACAAATTTAGGAATAAAATATAAACAAATTATTATTAGCCTTTAAAAAAATATATACTACATATTATAAATCATATAACAATTCAGTATTAAATCAAATAATTGATCTAAATATAGTATGTTTCTAGGAAATCAGGTTTTAAAATTTTTTGAATAAAATTTAGCTCTTAATTTAAAATCATCAAT
Organism: Funneliformis geosporum; assembly: GCA_946474995.1. Classification (NCBI taxonomy): domain Eukaryota; kingdom Fungi; phylum Glomeromycota; class Glomeromycetes; order Glomerales; family Glomeraceae; genus Funneliformis; species Funneliformis geosporum. The sequence continues at coordinate 3,021 of CAMKVN010001559.1, forward strand.
AATAAAAATTAAACAATTCTTTGAATCTGATTTTACTAGTAACTTTTCCATATATTCTTTTAAATTTATATAAATTTTATTTTACTTTAAAATAATCAAAATTTTTATAATATATTATATAAAATTTTATTTCTTTTCTAATAATTATAAAATTACTAACATATTAACTTTTTTTAATTATATATATATTTTATCAATAATTAGTTTTAATTATTTAGCTTTTATTAAATTTTAATTTAAAAATTATATTAAACTTTGTATTATTTAATAGCATTGATATAATTATCATTATTTAAATCAAATTTAATTTGATAAACTGTTAAAAATAATTAAATAAATTATATAAGCAATTTTATTATAAAAAATAAGAATTTTATATTTATAAAAAAATATAATAATATAATATAAATTATAATATTTACTTATTACTTTTAAATATAAAATATTTTATTTTATTTTTTATTATTTATTTTAATAAAACTATAATTATAATATTAAACACTATTTATATACTTTTAGCATTTGCTTTAATATATTGAATTTTTCTATAAAATAATAAAATTATATATTTATACTATAAATTTATAATGTCTATTATATAAGATAATAAAGTAATTATTTTACCAATTATCATAATTCTAAAAATAAACATTTAATATTATATTGTAATAATATTAATTTTTTAAAAGTTAATCCTTAATAATTTAACTCAATAGATAAACTGTGAGTCTTCTATAATAAAAGGTTTTATTATAAAGTTATAGACCATCAGTTTATATCTTAGCTAAAACTAAAGATGATACAGCAATTGATTTCAAATTTACAAAATGTTGCAATATAAGCTAAAATTAGTTGCAACATATATAGGTTAAAACTAATTGCAACGTAAGTTGTAACATTAAAAGTTGCAATAAATTACAGTTCCTATCTTTAGCTAAAACATAATTTTTATAAGAATTTCATTATGGCTGAATTGATAGTATATGTAGTAATATACATATAAATCTGGTTAATTGATCTGTTAATCAATGATAATTATGTCTAAATATTGCAAAAGTTAAAATATGAAAATGCAAAGATCATTAAAATTTAACCTTTACTGATTGGTTTATAATAAATAGATAGATACAATTTCATATCTTACATTGTAGGGATCTTTATACAAGTAAGAAAATGAAAAACTAAAATTTAGTAGAATAGGCTCTAATAATAATTAAGCTGTATTATATACCTCAGTACTAACCAATTAAACTATTACTAAAATTAGAAATTAAGTTCAATTTTTGAATTATTAATGATCTGGATTTCAAAGTTACCTGATTGATATAATAATATATGCAATTAAAGATGAAACTGTAATTAATTCAAAAAATTTTAAATAGTTATAACTATTTATGAATTTTTATATTAAAATAAATTTTGCAAGGAATTGCAACTAGTTGCAATTCAAGTTGCAATTTACTGAGTTACAACTTCTTAATTACTGTACTATCTTTATACAGTCAACCCTTGATATAACAAATTTTATGTCCTAAACTTCAACTTCGCTATAGAGCTATAGTGAATTTTTTAAAGAATTTGATTGGCTAGTTCGTTATAACGAGGGTAAATTTAATATAGTTGTCCAAAAAATTTGTTATATAAAAATTCGCTATAGAGAGGTATGACTGTATATAACTAAAGATCATTATTTGTATAATTTTTGTAGTATTATCTTATGAATCCTGTAGCTTTTTATATAGTTGTAATCAAGCTAAACTAAGTAATTAGATTTTAACAATAGTTCACTAGATTGTTAATAAAAATAATAATAATATTTACTATGATTGAGATTATTTCTTTATTTAATTTTGACAGTACTCTTGATGTTAGGTACCTAATTTAGATTACAGCAAGTAGTTTGAGTTACCAATTAAGATGTCATACTTTATGTTGATATATTGAAGAGATTAGCCTAATATGATAAATAACTTAAAAAATAGAAAAATATCTAAGATCATCTAATTCATCTAGTCACACAATTATTGATGATATTAAGTAAACTTCACTTTTTAAAGAGTTAGAGCATCTTAAAAAAATCAATTCTTAATATAATCACCTCTTAGTATAAAAATTATAATATTTAACTAATTAAACATATTAAATATATTTCTTTATAAATTAAATTCTTTAAAAAAATTATTATAATCTTATAATTAATTTGAGGTAAAGGTCTTAAAGTTTATTATATTAAGAGTTAATTATATATTTTTTATTACTTTTTATTAAAAATGTTAATTAATATATTTAAAATATTATAATAATTTATAAATATGAAAATCTGATAAAATGTTTACTTTTATTTTTTTTATTATGATATATAGTCAAATAATTGTATAAGAACTATTTTTATAAATAAGCTACTTTATTTAAGATTAAATTACCTAAAACTAATTTTGATTAATTTTGACTGATTAGTTTACCAAATATTTTTTAATTAGTAATCTCAAAATTAATTATATTTAATTAAAAATCATTTTAGTAATGTAATTTTTTATAAATAAAAATTTTAATTAATAAAAAATTTTAAAAATTTTTCATGATAATATTATATCACAAAATATGAAAATAAACTTAATATATATATTAAGATAGCCTAAAAGAAATAAGTAAAATATATATAAAATTAGAAGTTTTAGCAAATGTTGTATAATATTATTTAAAAGCATAATTTAAAATCATTAATTAAGAACTTTAAATTATATTATTATTAAATAGGTTAGTTAATCAATTAATCAGTAAAACTAATCAGTTAACTGATCAGTCAGTTAAAAGCTTCTGACTGATTATTAACTAATTATGATCAACTATTTCAACCTTATTTAAGATCTTCTTATTTGATATTAGAGCTTATAAGTCAACTAATTATTAACACTATTCTTAATAGTTGTTATCTAAAAATAAATCTTAAACAATCCTTTTAAAGCATATAATTAAATAGTCTATACCTCTAAATAATTATAAAAAAATGAATAAAGAATTCATTTCAGCTTATAAAATCATTATTTCTATATTTTACTAATTTATAATTTGTTTTATATTCAATATATTATCAAATTAGTAATCAAAGGTTATTCTACTTAATAAGTTAACTTTGTAAGAATAGAACCTGATTTCTAATTCTAATAATAGTTCAATTTAGATAATACTATAACATATAATACAATCTATTAATATTATAAATCTTATCTACTAAATTTTGATTAATTATTTTCTTATTTATATAAAGTCCTTAAATATGAAATATAAAATATATATATTATAGATCTATTAGTAAATATTAAATTTCTGTTAAATTCTAATTTTATTACATTAATATATTCTAATAACTGCAGGATTTAGGCATAATTAATGATACCTAACTAAATTATTTTCAAAATCTAAATATTTTATTAGTTATTATATTGACTAAACTATAATTAAATATTTTATTATGATTAAATAGTTTTATCATGGCTAAGGTTGCTTGTTTAAACTCATTTTTGATTTAGCTAAATATCTAAACATAGAGTTTCAAATAAGTTGAATTGAGTGAGTTTTTATCAAATTTAATTCAACTCAAAAAAATTAAGTTAAGTTAAATTAAGTCAAAAAAATTTTTTAAACCTCAACTTGATTCGATATTTAGCAAATAAAAGTACATTAAATAATTCGTTCTAATTGAATAATAAAAAATAGTTCTAAAGGAAAAATTATAAAATTATTCTGATAGAACAATAATGCATCATTCTAAAGAAATGATAGAAGAATTATTCTGATAAAACGATTATGTATTATTCTAAAAAAATGATAAAAAAAATTATTCTAGTAGAATAATGAAAAGAATTATTCTGATAGAATAATAATGCATTATTCTAAAGAAATGATAAAAAAATTATTCTGATAGAATGATTATGTATCATTCTAAAGGAATGATAGAAAGTAGGATTCTGTAATTCAATTTGATATTTGAATATTCGATTTGAAATTAAAATCAAATTTATATTTGATTTAATTTGATCAAATTCAAATCAAAGAATGATTTATTTGGAAGTTTTGCAATAGAAAGGAAGAAAACTCTAAAAAATTGAAATTTTACTTTTTAAGCTAATTATGATTTTTTTTGTAAAATAAATTCAGATTTAACATTAACTTAAAAAAAATTTTTTTAGAATTTCCTTCCTTTCTATTGCAAAGCTCCTATTTAATCAAATCCAAATTAATGTTTGATTCAATTCAATCAAATTCAATCAAGTATTTAAATATTTAATTTGATTTGAATCAATAGTAAAACTATCTCTAAAGCTTCAAGTGTAGTTTTTACTAGTAAAAAACGTCTTTGTAGCTTCAGAAATACTTTTTTTACTAAGAAAATCATAACAAAAAACATCTCTGCATCTTTGAAAATACCTTTTTTATTAAGAAAAATATAGTAAAAAATACTTTCGCGACTTCAGAGATGCTATTTTACTAAAAAACATAGTAAAAAATGCCTTCATATCTTTAAAGATGTTATTTTACTAAGAAAACATAGTAAAAAGTCTTTGCAACTTCAGAGACATTATTTTACTAAGAAAACATAGTAAAAATACCTTCGCGACTTTAGAGACATTATTTTATTAAGAAAATATAGTAAAAAAGTCTCTACAACTTTAGAAACGTTATTTTATTAGAAAATATAGCAAAATATATTTTTGTGACTTTGGATACATTTTTTATTAAGAAACCTAGTAAAAAAATGTATCCGCAACTTTAGAAATATTTTTTATTAAGAAACCTAGTAAAAAAAATGTATTCGCAGCTTTAGAAACATTTTTTTACTAATATTATTAAGTTTTCTTAGTAAAACTGAAGCCATAATGGCAGTTATTACTAAGTTTTTTTTTTTAGTAAAACTGGGACTACAGAGTTATTTTACTAAGTTTTTTTTAGTAAAATCAAAGTCACAAAGTTTGTTTTACTAAGTTTTTAATAGTAAAAATTCAACTGTTACTAAACTTACTTAGTAAAAGCTATCTTTGAAACTTTTTAGTGCAATTACTAATAATTTTCTTAATTAAAACATTAGAATAACTTTATTTTAATATATCAATATAAAAATTTAAAAGCTTTTTTATATTTGATTTAATTCAATTTGATTCAATTTGATCAAATATTTGATTTAATTTGATTTAATTTGATTTGATTCGATAAACTCAAATTGATTTAATTTGATTCAATCAAATATTTGAGTTCTATTTGATTTGATTTGATTTAATTTGAAAAAATCAAATCAAATTCAAATTGTTTAAATATTTGATTCAATTCAATTTTGAGGAATTCTAATATTTAATTTGTATATATTATTTATCACTTTATGTTACACCTCTTTATTTCTATTTTACTATATTTTTTAAAAACTTAGAATTTTTTTTCACTACCATAAATATTTGTTTCACCTTTCTTAAATGTTACCGATCATATGAAATAATGAAAAACTTTAATTACTATTAGTAGATTTAATACTAGTAATAAATAGCAAACTCTATATATAACTTAGATTTTTATTATATAAATATTAATTTTTAGAATTTTGTGTTATTGATTTTATAAATTTTCTTATTATTTAATAAATAAAAACCTTTATTATTAGATTTTATATAATATAATCCTTTTTTGATACTATTTATTCAGGATTGTATAATATAATTTAAATTTGATTTTATTGATTGAATGATAAAAATTCTAATTAACAAATCAATTTTTATAAAAAAATAAAATTATATAATATTAATTTTAAGGATTCATGAAAATATTTAAGAAAAATTCATACTTTTCATTTTTATGTTTGCTCATATTTTTAAAGATTTTTTTATTAATAAAAGTTTAAAATTTAATAATTTGGTTATATTAATGTTATGTAATATGTAAAAATTATTCAATTTTCTTTTAATAAATCTTAGTAAAACTTAGTATTACTATCTGAAACTATAATTCTACAATTTATACTTACTGAATCTAGTTTAATTAAATATTAAAATTAGCTTAGTTAATAGCAAAAATATCTGAAAATAGTTTGTTAAAATTAAACCATTTATATTTTGAAATAAAATCCTTAACAGAATTGAATATAACTGAATTTAGCTGAATTTTATTTGAAAATCATTATTTCTAATTAAATATAAGATATTAAGAAACTTGTCTATTATTAATATAAGTCATCAATTAAAATTAACTTTTATATATAATTTTATTTTATTATTTTCTTAAATTCTATTGGTTAATTAATTAAAAAGAAAAAAATCATAATAACATAAAATTTTCTTTTTAATAAAATCATTAAAGAAATTTATATATAAATTTTATCTTAAATTTAAGAGTGACCTATCTTAATAGTAGGCGAATTTCTTATTAAGTTAGTTATTTATATATAATTTAATTATCTTATAATAGATTAAATTTATAAATAAAATAATATGTAGATATTTTCATACTAAAATTTAGTTTCAAACTTACTAATCAGATTTTAAAATTATATGATGCTTATATATTCACTAATTTTGCCTTTTAAATATAATATTTTTTATTATAAAATATTAATAATAAAATATAAATATTTTCAAAATATATTGATCTGTTAATTTTTTACTAATAACAACAATATATAAATATTATTAAGGCTATACATTTATATATATTATAATAAAAATAGAAATAAACATATTAAAAGTAAATTAATTTTCTAAATAAATTAAATTATAAAGATAAAGACTTTTAAAATTAAATTTAATTTTAATATAATAATTACTCAAATTAATCTATGAAATCATATGGAAGATTAGCTAGAAAATGAAACTTTGAGTATTTTTCATTAAATTTTAATTTTTATTGCATTTTAATCTAATATAATCAAAAATTAAATACAATAAACATTAAAATTTTAATAAAAAATTCTTAGAGTTCTATTTTTCTAGCAAATCTCCCATATGATTGATTTGTAGTATCTTTTAACTATAAGATAAAAACAATTTCTAAACTTATAATTATATTTTTTACTTAAATTTAATATTAAATATAATTAATTATAATTGTTATAACTAATTGATAATTTAAATATTTTGAAGAAAAAATGTATAAATAAATATTATATTAATTTAATTATAAATTTTATTTTGTTATTTTATTAGTTTATAATAAAAGTTTTACAAAATAGTATAAAATAATAAGCAAACAAAAGAAATTTTAAAGATATCTGCCAATTTAAGTATAATTTTTTTATATAAATATATGCATAAAAAGTAATTCTATATTTAATATCAAAAGATCAATATTTTCATTTACATTATTGCTTTTATTCAAATATAAGATTAAAAATAGGAATTAAGAGATTTCTAGTTTTCAACTTTTGTTCTTATAATTTTCTATATATTGCTGTATTTAAATGGAAATGTTATGTTAATATGCATTCAATTATCAGCTACTATATATTTATAATAAGTTAATATTACCATGATATTGATCTGCCCCGAATAATTCATACTTGATAAATTATTTTGAGAATAATAATCATCAGCATTTTTTGGTACAGGAAGATTTAGATAGTCAATACTTGTATATATAGTTGGTGAACTTGTTTTATATGATAGAGAGGTGTTTAATGGCGTATTCGACCTTAAAAATTCTTCTGCTTCATGTACTTGTTTATAAAATTCCGTAACGTTATTATAACGTTTATCCAAATACCATTGTTTTAATGATTCAAGTAATTCTGTAGCAGTTGGTCGAATTAACGGATTTGCATCCAAGCATTTTTTAATTAAATCTATAAGAAGTTGTGGCACTTTAATTTTGAACTTTGGTCTAAGCCCTTGGCAAATTTTTATGGCCAAAATTTCGTCATGAGATATATCGGGAAATGGTGGTGATCCCGAGATTATTTCGTATGCAATCATTCCAAATGAATAAATGTCACTTGAGCTCGTATAATCCTGGCCATTTAAAATTTCTGGAGCAATATAAGGTAATACTCCATAAATATTGCTCTTGTCATGGTTCGATTTATCAATCGGTCCACATAAGCCTAAATCGGTAATTGTTGAACCAGTCCAACAGTATAAAATGTTGCCAATATGTAAATCCCTGTGAATCAGTTTTTTTTCGTGAATCGTTTCAAGTCCTGCTGCAATTGCTTTCAAATGAAATAAGATATCGTCCCATGTCATAGTATTTTTGTTCAAATATTGTCTTAAAGTTCCATGCGCATATTGCATCACCAAAATATAATTTTTTGTTATTGGATCCTGGCTAATTCCATAGCATTTAATGACGCTCGACGCTAATACATCGCTGCTTAAGATATTATGTGATAGAATCTATAAATATATTACATATATAATAAATATATGTCAAAAAATTAAATAATCATAGTGCCATTGTATAAAGAATAACTACCTCCTGAAATAATTCTTCTCGAATAATCTGTGAATTTCTCAAATATTTTAAAGCTACGTCTTGATCCTTTATACATCTTTTCCATTGTTGTTTATCGATATCCCAATGTCCAATGTTCCCATCTATCCATTTGGCTTTATACACTGTGCCAAATCCTCCTCTGGCAATATATTCAATATCTTTAAATTTATCATAGGATATCCATTCGATTACTTTGCTTTTATCTTTTGCTGACAACTGAATATTTTGGATAAAATTATCGATGACTTTATTTCCACTAGTCCAATTCGTGAAATTTTCTTGAAAGTATTTAGGGCAACATGTTTGACACCATTTCTGGCCAGTATTTATTTGACGACATTCCTCGCACTTACCAAATTTAATTCGTTCTGAAATTTTTATATTTTTAAGTACATCTTTTTTCCCAAAAGAATTCATAGCTGCTTTTTTTTAAAAAAAATGAAAAAAAGCCATTACAAAAGACGATAATTTTAGCAATTTTATTAATTGGTACAATTTCCTTTATTAAAGCAAGCCTATTTTATTGGTATGCTGAATCGAATCTTTATTTATTTTATTTTTCCTTTTCCTTTTAAAAATTCGAAATATTAGAAACTCCTGCAACTAACGCCATAAACCAGTTTATTGCAGAAAATTTTTTTTTCTGAAAGAGATGTTTGTTACTTTCAGGCTTACCTTTTACTATAGGATAATGAATTGAGGAAATAACGTTCACTTTGCATAATTTTTTTTTTAAAAAAGCCAAATTTAGCGAATTGTATATTTTTTTTTAAAAAAAAAATATAGGCTTAATCTTAATGCAACCGGTTTTTGAAAACAAAAAAGCATTGACGCACATTTCTTCTAAAGAATTCGTTCAGCTCTTTATTTCATGATATATTAGGAAAATACGATTGCTTGATTTCGAATGATCAAAGACATTATTAATTCACATGAAATGCAATCTTGCAGAATAATTTTATTAAATGAAAAAAAAATTACTTTTTTTGTCAGTATATTAATAGATTGCACATAATTTTTGGCCAAAATATATAAAATTTACGCCCAGAGTATTAAATATATTTTGCTTTTTATTATGAAATCATGTAAAGAAAGCAAAATTTTTAAGAATTTATTTTTTTATTTATTTATTTATTCATATTATGTAGAAAAAGTTCCATATTCGTATATCATTTTTATGGGGTAAAAAGCAAGATAATCTTTTTGGTGGTCAGCCAGCATGATCCCCCACTATTTTTTTCCCAGGTGTTGGTTGCACAAAAAATATAAAGTTGATCTTATTTACCGATCGACAGAACATTTACTATACCAATTGTAAATGGTAGATTTTTTATTTCGTTTGATTTTTTCATAAATTTTTTAATTAGTTTCTAATTAAAATTAAAAACCGAAAATGTTCAATACATATTATGGATCATTTTTCTATTTTATCATATAAAGTAATAAATAAATATATATATAAATTAAACAATTTATTTTTAATTTTATGTAAAATCTAATCATTAATAGATAATATATACTATGGCAACTTTTTACAAAAAAAATGCTATTTTTTTTAAGCTTTAATTAATCTACATAATAAAATATACTAATTTTTACATACAATGCAACTTTTAGCAGATTTTCACATTTTTAGAAAGTTATATATCAGTTTATTGTAATAATTTCACTATTATTAAACTTTTTTTATTTTATATCATTAATAAATAAGCTTTATAAAATAAAAAATATTAAATTAAATGAGTGATTATTGAAATAATCATAAAAAATAAGAATATGATTTTAGCGATTAAATCAATTTGAACCAAATTATATTATAATCTACCTATATTAAGATGTCTAAATCTCATATTACTAGAAAAACATTTTTGATAAAATTTATATTTTATTAAAATTTCTATAAAATTATAGAATTCTGAATATTTTTGATATAAATTATTTTTAAAAATTTATTCAAAATTGATACAATTTTCTTAAAAACATTTTTACATTTTTTTATGAATTTTTTATGAATCAGTTAATTCAATTTGAATGACATTTTTTATTTCATAAAGCTTATTATAAACTATAAAATAAAAATATATTGATTAAATTAAATTTTTATATATTATGTGAGATATTTGCAAAAAATTAATTTTAATTTTCTAAAAAAAGGTTTATATTTTAAAATTTACATTTGCAACTTATTTTAGAATACTGATATTCTTATAAAAACCATTTGCAGTATATTAATAAGATATTATAATTTAAATTAAGAATTTAGTTAAATTTTATAGATGAATTTGATTAATTATCTTTTGATTAAATATTTTTATCTTCTTTTTAACCAATATATTTTGCATCCAAAATGGTTTTTAAACAATAAGTTATTAATAAAAATCAAGCATAAAAATATGAATTTTAAACTTGCTATACTAAACTACTAAAAATTAGTTTTGTTTAAATAAAATTAATTTTAGTAAATTTAACTATGTAATAATTCTTTCATCTTTCTATATAATTTTGCTGTAATAATTGAGTAATAACTACTTAATCGTTATGCAATAGTTTTATAATTATAATATATTTGTATTTAAAAAGATATAAGAATATAATTATATTGTTCTTTAATTATTATTACTTCCTAATACTTCTTAGCCTTTGACTAGTTTCTCCTTGAAGTTCCCTTTTAAAGTTTTTAGTTTAGAAGGTTACATGTGTTATTATGGGTTAATGATCTATTATTTCATCTCTTTATTAATTGATTTGACTAATTTTATAAATCATCTATGCAGATCATTATATTATAAATTCTTGTAAATCAAGTTGTGATCTACATGTTAATCATATTGCAGATCATGTTTACTGTATTATAATTTTCTATTTCTTTGAAGATCATTTGGGTTACAATATTTTCATTTATATTTGTATCTTTATTTTTGCTATTTATATTATGTTTATTAAAAAATTAATAATATTAAAAGTATTAATATTAGTGTTCTGCAAAAATCAAATTCAATCCAAATTTGATCCAGATCTAACAGATTGGATTGAATCAGATTTATCAAATTCAAATCAGATTCAGATCTGAATTTGAATTAATTTAATCTATTAAATTTAAATCAGATTCAGTTTTGAATTTGATTTAATCTAATAAATATAGATTAATTCAGATTCAATTTATCTTCAAAGTTGAATTCAGATTTAATTTGTCAGATTTAAAATAAAAAATCTGTTTCAAAATTAGAGATAAAATTTATAATTAAATCTGTTTATTATTAAAAAAAATAAAGTTTTAATGATAAAACCTATTCCAAATATCAGAGGAAGTATTTATTATTAAAAAATAAAGTTTATTTAATAATAAATAATATTTCTAACATTCAAAATAGACTTATTATTAAAAATAAAAAACTTTATTTTTTAATAATAAGTTCATCTTGAATATTAAAAATGACATTTATTATTAAAAAAATAAAGTTATAATAATAATTTTGTCATAAATATTAGAAGCAGTATTTATTATTTTAAAAAATAAAATTTTTTAATAATAAGTTTATCCAAATATTAAAGGTAAATTTTTATTAATAAGTTAACAATTAAATGCTATTTTGAATATCAAAGGCTAATTTTTATTAATATAATAACAAAATTGTTATTTTTTAACAATTAAATATCATTTCAAATATTAGATGTAGTTTTTTGTTAAAAATAATAAAAATTTTGTTTTTAATAATAAAATTCAAAGGTGGTTAAATTAGTATATTTAAAAAATTTTTTTTTGATTTATTGATTTAGATTTAGATTTAGTTTCAGATTTGTTAAATTTAAATTTGAATTTGACTTATCTATTAGATGCAAATTTAGATTAAATTCAGATTTATCAGATTCAAATCAAATTAAATTAATTTTTCAAATTTGGATCAAATCAGATTTGACTAAATCTGATTTAATCCAATCTGTATAGAACATAAATAATATTAATAAAGCAGTTTATTTGTATTACCTTTATTAATATTATTGAAATAATTTTTAATAATAATAAAATTTTGTAAAATTTATTATTTAAAATGATATTTTTTATGAAAAAAAGTTATTTAATTTTTTTTTCATTTTGTACAGTTTTTTTAATGATATTACTACTTAAAAAACTTTAAATAGAATAATTATAGTTTTATATTCTTCTTTTTTAGGAAAATAAAATAATATATTTTCAGATAATTTAATAAGAATACTATATTTTAACAAATAAATTGTCACATGTAAAATTTATAGGTTTATATATAAAGAAAAAAAAGTAGAATTAAAAATAGAAAAAAATAAATAAGATGAAAAGGACAAAAAAGTTAAAATAGATGGTAATATTATTCTTAATATTACTAATATTATTATTGTTTTTATTATTATTATTATTATTATTATATTGAATTTCTTTTACATAAATAAGAGCCTATGTTTATTTCAAAAAATTTTTATCATAATGTATATATATTTGTATAATTGGTTGCAATATACATTATACTTTAATCTTATGAAGTTAGCATTTAGGCTGATCAGACCTTTGTTATAAGAAAATTCATTATTATTATAACAAATTATTCAGTATAATAGATAATTATTAAAAAAGAAAAATACAAACATAATTTTACTGTAATATAATTAAAGTTAATTTTATGATGTCATTTTATAGAATTACCTTTTTAAGGTTAAAGTTAAAGTGATTTTGAAGTAATTTTGATAATGCAAAATTGAAAATAATCTCAAATGAAACAATTTATAATAATAAATATAAATTTATTTTTAAAAGTTTTTATAATTTACTATAATTGGAAATAAAAAAGAATGGGTTTAGTTAATATAAAATTGAGAACTCTTTAATAAACAAAAAATAGTAAGAAAATTTTTTAATGATAATCCCAAATTCTATTAATTAATATTATTTATTTATACAAAAAAAAATTTAAAAATTAAAAATAAAAATAATAAAAAAAAATAATAAAAAAATAAAATACTATAAAATGAAAACCCTACTTTTAGTAAAAAAAAAATTAAAAAAATTAAAAACCCCTTAATAAAAATAAAGAAATTAAAAAAAAAAAATTGTAAAAATAAAAACCTTTTAATAAAAAAAAATTAAATCTTTTGATAAAAATAAAGAAATTAAAAAATACAAAAAATAATTAAACCTCTTATTCTCTTTACTTCTACTACTAGTTCATTGTCGACATATTCAGCATATATTACAAGCTTTTCTTTGATAATGTCTAATAATAAAAAATTTAAAAATTCTTAATATAAATCTAAAAATTCCTAAAATTTTTATTAAGAACTATTAATTAAAATATTTTAATAATTATCTAATCTATCTAACCTATCCCAAAACTTAGTTCAAAAATAATTATAAAATTATTTCCAATTATACAATTACATTCTCTCTCTTCTCATACTATTACCCTAAGTAGCTAGTTGGTATATTAATGATGTACATTTTATTTTAATTATTTTATTAAAACCATTCGTAAATTAAGATAATATACAGTCACACCTCGATATAACAAAGTTACTGATCCAGCCGATCAGGACTTCATTATAAAAATCTTCATTATAGTATTAATGAATTATTTATTATAGTAGATGATTACTGATTTTATTATATAAATATAATTTTACTATGATATAATTTTTCCAGAAATATTTTGTAAATTCTAGTCATTTTTATTTTAACATGCAATCTATTAATTATTGTACGACAGTTTTATTAATATAAATTTTTTTTTAAATAAAATAAAATAAAAGAAAAAATAAAAACGAACTGAAAAGAAAACTAAACGAGATGAAAAAAATGAAATTAAGAAACCAAAATGAAACTATAAAATAAAATTAGAAAAATAAAATAAAATGAAATAAAAAAATAAACAAAACTATAAAACGAAATTAGAAAAATGGAACGAAATGAAAAAAATGAAACGAAACTATAAAATGAAATTAGGAAAATAAACGAAATGAAAAAATGAAATAAAATGAAAAAATGAAAAAGAAAAAATGAAATTAAACGTATGATATGAAAGAAAAAACGAACGATACGAAAAAAAAATGAAATTAAACGAAACGATAAAAAAACAGAAATTTTTATAGCCTTGCAGGCATATTATAATTTTGCCATCTATTTCAGTTTTGTCTCACAGGCTCGTCACGGTTTTCCCTTCTGTTTCGTATTAGCCTCATAGTAGGCAAATTACAATTTCTCCTACGAGTGTGTCTCGATTCTAAAAAAGTAAATATATTTAATATAAATCTAAAAAATCATTTAAACTTTT
>CAMKVN010001560.1:0-17770 GCA_946474995.1 Funneliformis geosporum
TTTGATCAAGCTGAAAAAAAACGAGTTGAATTAATGAATTTAAAGAAACTTGGTCCTAAAGTAATTGAAAAACATCCGAAAGCGATCTATACAAGTAGAGCATTAAGTTCTTTAATTTCTAGGTCCTCTGTGAATTCCTTTAATGATGCACTAGGTACTTAAAATAATTAATATGAATTAACTTAAAAAATTGTGATTAATAATACCATAATAATTATTTTAGATAATAAATTTGAGACTTTGATTCAAGAATCAAGAAATGAAGGTAAAAAGCTAGCTTTTATATTTGACATTTAAAATCTTTATTCCTTTACTTCTATTAATATTTTATTCGAGTATCGTATTAATAGGAAATTTTAACGATTATAATGAGATTTTAATGAATTATGTATTAATTTTTATTTAATAACTTTAGAGTATATTTCAAAAGAATATGAGTTTGATATGGATACTCGGAGGTATTTATAATTGTAAAAATGTTTTCTTTTAAAATCCAAAAATTATCACTCAATTTAATCCTTTTTTCAATAATATTAGGTTACTTGCAATAAATACTCAACCTCCAAATACAATATCAACACCAAATTCTTCAAAAAAACGAAGGAACAACGAATTAGAAGCTAAAACTCAAGTAAATAGTAAGTAATAAATTTTATTAGTCTAAAATTATGATAATATATATTGTTTAAATTAATATCACTTTCAAAAAAATATTTAGAAAAGCAAATTAAAAACTTCTAGTGAACGTCAATATCGGAACTTTAAATTTGGTTTTTGCAAATTTGTTTTCAATATTCAGAAATTATATAAATAAATTATATTCATTATATTTAAATTGCGGTAATATATATATATATTATACATTATTTTTAAATATTAATTGAACTTATCATAATAAGTAAGCCCTATACCGGCATGAGCCTAAATAATAAAAGACTTAAATCACCTTTTTTTAACCTTTCAACATTAAAAATTCCTATTTGCAAAAAGGAACACGAAACTTTGCTTGAATTTTCATACCCTTCCTAAAAAATATTCTAAATTGTCTATCATATTTTAAGATGATTATTATTTTGAGCAAGTTCAATAACTTGAGATAAGTTATTTTAGAATAAAGTTATCTTGTTGGAATAAGAGTATCAAAGATACTACATAAAAGTATCCTAAGCGCGTTATTAGCTCCGATTAGGTTGGCCAAAATCACGCGTGATTTTATCGTGAGAAAAAATCGCGATTACAATTCTGGCTGAAATTAACAATTTCAGAGTAAAAACCTAGATTATGAAACTTTTGATCATGTGATCGAATAAATCAATTAAATTTGACACAAAATTTAATCGTGATAAAATCGTGATCAACACATGACCGATCAAATATTAAAACTTCAAAGGTTTCGATAACACAAACCTAACAAAGAAAATTGAATAGCTTTTAATGAATTTCGGGATCAAGGTTAATGTAACAGAATTGGTTTCTGTAGTAGCTCAGAAAGAGATTTTTTTTAAAAAAAAAATAATTTAGAGTTTAAAAATGATATTGGCGTAAAATTATTATCGTTGTCGAACGAGGGTTTACTCCTATACCATTTCGTAGAAATTATATGTGAGGTATTCATTCTGAGTCATTTTATGAGTAGTCATAGGTTCTAAATAATAACTAGTTCATTAAACTTCAGCCTCAAGTATTTTCCATCATTTTTTAATGATGATATGAAGATAGAGCAAATCGAATTTGTTTGGTTTTATTTTTTTTTTTGATATTCTACCTGAATTGATGTATTCATTAAAAGTGTCCTTTACTTTTATTTGACCATTGATTTCCGCTCTCTAAATCCGAGGGCAGCTTCATAAATAGGAGCTTATAAAGAAAATCAATGTTATCCATATCGATATCATCTGGTTGATAGTAACTATTTATAAAGGAAGATTAGTTTATAGAGTTTCATTACAATATCATCGTCGAAAACTTATGTGACTAAAAAGGAATGTTATGTTAATGATTAATTGTAAATTAATGTGTTGTCAATGTTGAACTTACTATCGGCTTTCATTTTGTCAAGGAATCAATCTTTAATTCTTATTCAATTAAAAAAACGTAAATTTGCATATTGTAAAATTATATATATTTTAAGATAGACACGGACAAATTGATGTTTCGGTTCTAACATCAGAATTCGAAAATTTTATATGTAAATGCGATATGATATGATCGCCGAATACAACAAACTTGATTTTAAAGAAAAACTCTAATTAAATGATTCAAAATGCCCATTATTCATCTAATCATAAAACATAAAAATTCCATTTTATTTGATGAAGGTACTCACTCCTGTAGATGAACATGTAACAATCGAAAATTTTTTTACAACATTTGCCCATTGATACATTTGAACCGGATTTGTGGGATTAGTATATTTCGGGAAAACAAAATTTGGTAATAAAGAAAGAAAAGGTGGTGTGGTTAAAATACAAATAAGAAAAAGCGCTGTAAAACATTATTTGGTCCAAATAGTCAAAAAAACCAAGTAATGTATGAAAAATCATCCATTCAATAATAATTAAGCCTTTAATGATTAGCTCCAAACAAATTACTAGTTTATTTAGAATGAATTTTATAATAAAGTAAATTTACCTTTATCATGGTTTATTAAAAGAAGTTGCTATTATCCATTTTTTATTATTTGATCACGTGAAATAAAATTTATTACTATAAAAAATCATTTCCCAATTTTCAAAAATGTGACCCGGCGGGTCACAAGAACCGAAACATCGAGTTTGTCCGGCCTATATCAAAATCATATGTTTATTATACCATATGGAATATGTTACCTCGGAGTCGTCTTCTTAGTCGTCTTCTTTTACGTCACCTAGCAGATTTTCCCAACAAGATACTATTCATATGAAGCGCCTATTCACGGAAATAAACTCAATTACCGTGTATAATATATTATTTAATAATTTGAAAGACTTATATTGTTGAAATATATATATTATTATATTTTAAAAAAAATTATGTTTTTTTCAAGTAGTAACAGTTTTCGCTTAATACGCATTTAATCTTCCTCCTTTAATAAAATATTAATTTCGAATGAGCAGTGTCAAAATCATTGCTACGAAGCCTAAAATCAGACTCGAACCATTATTGATAAAATAAATGAATAGATTTTAAATTGATCTATTTAAAAAACATCTAATATTTATGTAAATGAGTTAGCTCGGTTAAGAAAATTAACATACATTTATTAAAATTTCACGGAATCCAACAAAGTTTATTTCTTGACGTCTGAATTATATCCATTATGTATAGTACCAAATTGTGTCGGTGTTGTTACATATTTTTTTTACTATCATAAACTATTGTATTGTAGTACTATCATTACAGATAACAAAAAAAAGGTGTAAGATGGTTTTCTTTTTTTTTTGTGTGGATGCAACATTATTTTTTTTAAACAAAAAAACTATAATATAACCATATGAATAATCTAAGAAAAATAAATAAAAGAAATAAAATAAATAATACTATAAAGCCTCAGTTGATAACATTACCACACCACAGAGAAACCAATTGACTATTATTTTACAGCTTTATTTGAAAATACAAATTTATCAAATGCGATTACGAGTTATAATCTGAAAGTTTCCAAGAAGAACAAGTTAACATACATGAAATCTAAAATTCGGTGAATGAAGAAAATGGTTGAGAAATACTGTATGTATACGTAATTATGAAATCGATGAATTATTCACTAAATTTCTACAATGTACCGGTTTGTCTCTATTGTATTCATTTTTTAAATGGAAGTCTCCTCAGAACACAACAAACCGATAAATCTCATTACTACCTGAATATTGGATTTTCAGAATTGTTATAGATTATTATGATTTTTTTAACACTATTATTTTCAAATCCTGGACTATAATTCATCATATTTTCGAACTCCCAAAAAGGAAGAAGGCATTTGTGAATTCAATAAATTCAACATTTTGCTGTTGTTCACATGTAAAGCGACTGTCGATGAGTGTGTTGTACTGGAAGACTTCGAAAACCAATCTATACAAGTAGATTATCAAGTTCTTTTATCGCTGTTTTTATCAACAATGAATTCACTTGATATGAAACTAGGCATGTACATGTATATTAATCTTAAAACATTAATATTATTAATTTAATTTCATGAGCTAAATAATAAAGCCACAAAATATTTTCTCCCCACGTGACCTTAGGAATTTGTAACACCGTGTCACAACCCTCATTTTTTGATGTGAAAATTCCTATTTGTCACATAGTTCATTTCGACCAAGTTTTATAATGCCGGCCAAAAATTAGTGGTGTTTTTGTGGTGATACTGTGGAAAATCTCGTGACCCAGATGATAAATCTCGAAAGTGGTCATGTTATATATGAATGAATTTATACGATATAGTTGTATTTTATTAATTCGAGAGACTGAATTAAGTTGATATTTCTTTTACAGTTACCCGACAAACTATGTAAATATTAAATTAAATTAAGATTTTTTAAAATCATTCTTAATGATTATTTTAATAGCCATAAATTTAATTAGATTAGTCTTTAGAATATTATTGCGTATAGGAGAATCACCTAATATTTCAACTTTCACGTGATTTCGAGGTTGACTTTCTTAAAAAAAAAAAAATAAGATGATTTCTATATAAAAGTAACAAAATAAAAGATATGGAGATAGGATATTGTAATGTATGTATGTAAAGTTAAATGGCAAAGACAAGGAATGCAGCGCGGGAAACTCGAATTAGAATATTTTTTTGAAAATCACTTTATTATTAAAATACTAAAAAAAGAAAGTTGTAAAATACAAATAATTAAAGTATGTGTTTCTAAATAAAAAAAATATTTTTGCAATCACATTCTATTTATATCTACAAAATAGTTTAACCTATTTTTACTTTAATCTAATCTTCACTGAAAGTTTTTTAAAAAAATCTGTAATTATGCACCTGGTGTGCATAAATTACTTTTATTTTCAATTGATTTTCTCAGACCACAACTTGACGTTAAAGCAACTTTCGAGCAAAAAGATATTAAAAAATTCTATTTTTAGAAAAAAATAAAAAATAAAAACGGATAACTGACTAAAGCATATTCGTCAAAACCTTTACAAGATACAATAGTTCCTTCTTTTAAAAAGATATTCCACAATATGGATAAAATAATTGCTCCACAAGTGAAAACACCAATTTCTTATTTGATCAATAATATTTTGAATAAGAACGAATGTAAGATGACTCAATTAATAAAATACTTGAATATATAAATGTTTACTTTGTGCAGAAATTATGGCGCGTTAATTATCTAAAACCGTAAAAAAAAATATTCAATAAAGATTATTTTCATGTACAAGTTAATAAAAAAAAGATTTTGTGTCACTTCACCTCTGTTGGCTAATTCACGATGCAAATCTTTTGTATTACAAATTTATAATAGGTTCGGAAAAAAAAAAATTTTCTCAAAGTTAGAAATTGTCATTAATGTATGATAAATTACAGTATTCGTTGCTGGAAATTATTTTTGTTTTAATAACAACACTTATATTACTTGAAATAACTTTTAATTTTCGAAATATAAGGCTTTAGTCATATTAAATTAGATAATTAAGCTTTATTAAGGAATTTGACATTAAATCTTATTAAGAAGCTGCTTTATTTATATTCTCGTTTAATTTGTTTATATTATTGTTTTATTTATTTTGTATGATTATGAAACATAAGTGATTGATTTAAAACTATGACATAAATAAATGCCTAATTCGTCAATAATTGCATAAAAAAGTGATTGATATCTTTGTAAAAGTAATTGAAGCATTAGCTTCAATCTACATGTCATAATCTCTTTAAATTACTAATCAACAGCTATGCGTTATGTTTAAATAATTAAAACCTTTTATATGTTTGTTTTAATCATCTTGAATGCAAGCAAATGATTTATTGATTTAATTTTATGTAAAAATTGAAAGATAAAAATCACGTGAAATCCCAAAATTTTTGGGTCAAAAACCAGTTGATAATTATAATCATGCGATAAGTTTTGCTTTCGGAAAAAAGAAATGTTTTTTTTGGTGCAACTGCAACACACTTGATTATATCATAATCATCATTTTATAGGTAGCATGCATTAATATTTGCATTGTTGCACTAAAAATTCAAACACAGCTTTCTATGAATAGTGAATGGCGTTAAATAAATAAATAACAAAATAAAATAAAAAAATATGAAATATATACATATACATAATTTACAATTATAAATAAATTCATCGATTGCATATCTAATTGTCTTGCCACATTAGGTAAAAATTGTCGTAAATCTTTTTCTTAGATGTCTTGAATTTCATAATCATGATTAAATAAAATGATTTCTCTAGAATGCTTAAATGAATGTATTATTTTAAAGAGTAGTTGTTGGCATAATTGGTAATTAAAGTATTTCATTTATACATTATTGACCATAACTTCCTCATTATTAAGAGACTTATTCAAATCTATAATCTTATCATTATTCTCTGGAGTTAGAAGGATAATTTGTTCTTGATTTTTATGTTTCACGTATGCAATTGCAAAACACGTTACAAAAATAATGACTCCGGATACTATTCCTATCACTGAACCAATTATTACACTATTTTTTAATTTGTCTAGTTTGTGTTCTGCTTGGGATTCATCGGATGTCGCTGAACTGCCTTTAGATGTTTCATCATTTTCAAGTTCCTTGTATTTAATCACTTCTTTGATTGGAACGCCCTTCTTAGGTTCATCGTTAGATGTTGAGGTTAATTCTTCCTTAGTCGTTGGTGGTGATGGTGGTGATGGTTCATCTTTTTTAAGTTCTTCCTTAGATTGTGGTGGTTCATAATTTTTAAGTTCTTCATTGGTTTGTAGTGATGGCTTTTTAGGCACTTCTTTAGGTACTTCTTTAGGTGTTTCTTGGGTTGTTTCTTTCTTGGGTGTTTTTGAACAATTTGTTTCCTGATTCTCAATACATTTCGTTTTATCTGTTCTAGGGGTTAATTTTAAGATCATATCTCTATCCCTAATTATGCTGCCCTTTCGATGAAATTTAAATTTTGATGACTTTATTTCGTGAGCATTTGTTTCAATATACGTAAATTGAATTGATATCAGTGAAATTATTATTAAAATTAAAATTTTCATAATGATAAATAAAAAATAAAAAGAAAGGAAAAAGAAAGGAAATAAATAAAGGAACTTTTTTTTTGTGAGCTATTTTTTTTTTTCTTCCCTTTTTTTATTAGGGTTATTATAAATATTTTTTTACTGTTTCTTGAAGATCATAATTATTGTGACATAATAGAATTTGTGTTAAGAACTGAATAAACGTTGTTTTGTTTTTTTACTTGCTTTGTTCAACTTTGTTCAATTTGGAAGTGTAATTAGATCATCCGAATATGTTTTCGACCTAGTTTAAAAAAGAAAAAAAAGTAAAAGTAAAAGAGAAATTATCCCTATGACGGTTTCGATTTTTCAAAAAACGCTCATGGGTATTTTTTGATTATATTTTATTATTTTTTTTTTTTTTAGGATCCAAAATAAACAAATGGTGAAACATATCTCCCTAGAATTCCCGAAACTAGAGCGAATCATAAAAAATTCAAAAAGGTCTGTGAGAAAAAAAAATTTAAAAAGTATACAATTTAAAAACAATTGATTACTTTTCTGATCTATTATTAGAAGTTTACAAATGATTATTGATCTTTCGTGTCACTCTCCACCTATTATTAGTGATAAATATAACTTCTGCATGAATCATAGGGATTTCTGTTCATTGAATAATCATGTGGACATCGACTTACACAATGTTTATGTCATTTGATTAATTCGCTAACGATGATAAGTTGTACTGCACTAAGGATCTTGTCGACTTAAAACGATTGTTTTTATCTTCATACAAACGATCAATATTTATTTAATTCCGAATTCCGTTTATTATTTATTTCCTGCTATATTTGCGCGAGAAGACAATAAAAATAATGACGGAATTATTATGTCATATATCCACTTTTCAATTATTATTAATGGTAATTATTTTTAGCTATATAAAAATTGAATAATCTTACCAAGGAAAATAGTGTATGTTTTGAATCCAATCAAAGGGGTTGTGATTTTGCTTCTCATTTCCATTTTAATGCACGTTTTTATATTTTGATGCGTGATTCCAATTAATCCAATTCTTTCTCAATTCATGCAAGCATAACATAACTTTGCCAAGATCCATTTCAAAAATTCGCGAATAATACTGATAATTCCACTTTTCAAATGAAAGCATCGAAGGGAAAAGACATGTTTCATCGAACTTTTGATGAATTTTTTAACAAGTGAGGTAAGCTTTTCATTAATGAACACGATCATTGAAATATTATAAATAATATATGTATATTTCTAATAATCCGTTTAAATTTGTAATTCGTGGTTACTTTAAGGATGAAAATTTCTGGAATGGAATGATAAACATGATAAACCCAGACATGAAAATAAAAAATCTTGGTGTTTCACCCATGTAAGTAATTACATCATGGTATTCTAATTATTTCTAAGCTTCCAAAAAAAAAAAAAAATTTTTTTAAAAGTATTTTTAAATATTTATTTACATTACAAAGATGGGAAAAATAAACAACCGATTTCGGGACTATGATTTTTAATTTCCGACAACATGCCGATCGAAACCTGTTTGGATTACCATTAATAAAAAAAAAAAGAGAGAGAGAAAGTGTAATAATTACATTTTTGCATTTTAGTTATTCGGCAGAATACTATGATGTTGGGAAAAGCCATTATGATTGATCGATTCTGAGAGGCTCCATTAAGCTAAATATTTGTTATTCCATGGATGATAACCATCAGTAGTTTACCTATTCTATACCCCATGTCATCCACAACGTAAAGATTACCTTTCGCTAATTTCTTTCTTTTATATCAACCTTGTTTTAAAATATTTATTAATAATAATGACTATTAAAGTTTAGAAATTTCAGACCAAGATTTCAGAAAATTATTCTCAAATGTCTCCGAGCATTCGAAAGACTTTAGCTGATCATATCTTTTAAGTTGGAAAATACAAAGAATCCGTATAATTATAAATTCCTATGAAAAATGGATGTCGAAAGTCCTTAAAAGATCGGGACGGACAAATTCCGGATTTTGGTATATCCGGAATTTGTGAAATCCAAAAATTTGTAATTTTTGGACATTTTCGGTGATATTTCCGGACATTTATTTTTTATAGTGATTCCTTTTAATTTTTTCGATTTAAATTCAACACGATTATTATAAGTAGGGTTGTTTGTAACTAGAAAGTTCCAAATCATTTGGAACTGTTTAACATTCCATTCATAGATATTTACTATAACGATAACGGGACTTCGCCTTATAAGGGGTAATCAAAACAAAAAATTAACGCATAAATCCACAAAAGAGCAAGATCAACAAATAGAACTTTAAACAATTGATAATGCTATTTTAAAGATTAAGATTACGTAACAGTTGTTGGTATCAGTTGATTATTTCTTAAAAATTTATGACACAAAAATGCATAAGAAAGGAATCACAATGTGTCACAAACATATGCGGGCACAAAACTTATCTGTTGACTAAAAAGATGTGAATTAATCGCGCTCTCATTATCGTTGAAAAGAGATCCACAATTCGGATCATACGATTTATTATTTTAATTTAACTGTGAATCATCGTGACCACATCAGAAACATGAAAAATAATAAATAATAATAATAATAATTTGGTAAATCGAGTTAAAATATATTTTTATTTAAAATTAATATACGCTTTGCACCGAAAAAACTTAGGATTTAGATAATAATTTTGTATTTATAAATAGTTATAATTTAGATAATTTATATTTGTATAAATGAGGAAAATAGATAACCGGAAACAAATCTGGAATCCATAAAGTAAACACGTCAAACCTTGCAACAACTTAAATTGGAGGCAATGACGCGTTTTTTTCAAGACATCTTTTTCACATGATCCGCGATCTGCACGCTTTATGGACATTCATTTTTTAATATTGTACAGACTCAATAAAATTTTAGTCAAATGCTCTTCATTTGATTTTTCTAATGGAAAGAAAAAAATCATTAAGGCAGAATTTCTAGACCCTTTGTTGTCGAATATATTATATTTAACAAATTTCGAAATCCATTATAATTATTATAATAATGAAAAGATATTTATCTTTTACGGTTTATGAATATTTTCTTTTATTAAGTATGTTGACAGTTAATTAACTTGATATCTAATTTACAAATTTTAGAGTGCGACGGATAACTTATACTTGTATATGCTGATCGTTTCGCTCAATTGACTTTCCCTTGGCCTTTAAAAATTCTCATGATTGGATGCCCTTGAAGCAGAACTACCAACAACTCCTCCTTCTCTACGCGTCTACTACCACCGTTCACTAATTTTATCAACAATAGTTTCAATTAAAGAATTCGGTTTGAATGCTATAAGTTGGATTTGATTGATTTTGCAAATTGATTTCTTTACTTATCTCAATAAATTAGAACTTCTTCATCCATCGTCAAGATGAAAAATCTAATTTCTAATCTTGATGCAAGTTTTCGAAGCGCAAATCTGTTCCACTTCACAAGCTTAATATATTATATTCTCTTCCATCATCCAAAACATAAATTATTTTTTCGATATGTCATTTATTTAATAATATATAAGATTTAAATAAATACAAATTTTTTTCTTATCGCGACGCGATTTTGGCATAAATATTAATGATAGATTAAAATGTGAATAAAATAGGTGGAATAGGTGGAATAATGTAATTATACCAAAAATTATGAAGTAAATTATTATAATTACCTAATTCAAAAAAAAAATTGATCTTAAATTACAAAATGATAATAATAATAATACTTTATAACGTTAAATTAACCAACCAATCAACTAATCTTTGACTTCAAACTACTAAATAACTCAAATTTTTTTGATTTCCTGTTACTTAAACTTTTCGTCTCTAAATTATTATTGGAGTTCAATTTATTCGTAATAGCTATCCTTTCCAATTTAAATATTTCCCATGAATAGAACTTTCCGGAACCATCTTCTTTAAAACCCATAGAGGATTTGAACGCCTCTATAAATGAGTGATAAAATCTATTTTTATCGCTATTCCGAATAATCATCGGTTCATACGTATCATCATCGATTTTAATAGAAAACAAAAAATTTTTTGTGCCAGTTGTGTCATTCCAATCATTTTCATGAATATACCCTCCTGATCTATAATTAGATTGCTTTAATCCACCTGATATGTTATGTAACTTGCCTCGATCACCCGGAACACATATTATAATAAAAGAATCATTACTATCCGACCCAGTTTTCTTCATGAGATCATCAATAGAACAACTACCAGGACTATATGTTCGATAAACCAGTTGAAAATTATATGGAATATTTTTAATGTAAGCAGCATCTTCATCCTTGTCATCTATCCAATTGGCAAGTGTAAGAAAATGCTTATGTTCAAGTAATTTTGAATCAATATCATCACTCACATTCTTTGTGAGTCTTGGCGCTATTGTTTTAAACTTGGGCGCATGCCCAGGTACCATATGGTACTGAAGAATATCTTCTTGCCATTCCTTGGGTAAAATCCTTTCATAAGGTTTTACCTTTTTAAAATAATCTTTAGAAGAAATTTCGTAAAATCTAATTAAGGGGATGAGATTATGAATATATCTTTCCAATTCGACGAAATCCTCTTGAGCCCATTCATCAACATTCTCATTAAGTTGTCTTGAAATTTGTGTGACGCCCCATTTAATTAAATTTTCCCAAATTTCAATCTCAATCAAATTAAGATCATCACGCTTAAGAATAATTTCTAATAGAGGAGAGGGTAATCGAGTAAAATTATTAGAGAGGAAGATGAGTTCCGGTTCGTAACAGATTGCGTCTATACAAATTTCCTGTAAATCTTTAAAGGTGGACTTGCTAAATAAAATACTCTGAAGGGTTTCCACTGGACATTTCCTTAAATATTCTGAATGGTTTTCGATGAGATATTGTTCAATGAATTTAGTTAGGGCGCTTAAAGCGAATTGTTGAGAGATGAACAAAATATTTAATATTTCGATTCCCTCCTTGTTGGTCAGGTCAATACTTCCGGTATATATATAACTATTCAACAAAAGGATTAATACTAGTTCGTTTTCTAAAAAGATTTCTCGACCAACCAAAAATTACTTACATTATGATGGCTTGAAATGTATTTACACTTATGCCTGGAAACCTAATAATAGATATCCCATCCTTTTTCTCAACTTTATAAGATGAAAATAACGTTTGAAAATATTGTGACCTACTATAAAGGATAACAGAGTGAGCATGAAATTCTTTGTGGTCTGCACCATTTCCTACATCGATTATAACATTATACTCAAACTCTGAGCTCAGCAACGAACTGAAATTATTTGACAAATCTTGATAAAATGTAGAATACATGAATTTTTTATTGTTTTTTTATTTTATTTTTATTTAACGCAAAAATGAAAATTTTGGTTGTTTGACAAAAAAAGCTAACTATTTATATATGAAAAAACACTTTTCCAAATAAAGCAAATGATCGACTACTTTAAAAAAAGGAAAAAAAGGGGTAAAATTTTTTGATTTCTCTCTTTACAAACAAGTATTTATTTATATACAATGGAGCAAAGCTATATTTAGAAGTTTTGAATAGGATTGAAAATCTTTCAGAAACAAGAGAGTCTTTTCATACAAGTTGGGAAAGCAACAATTCAAAAAGGAAGTCACGTATACCTTATCGCCGATTGAATTATTTTTCGTGTCGCATTTTCTATCCATATCACATGACGATCATGTTTTGCCCAATCATCCAAAAAAAAAATGGTACTAACCTAAAATGACTTAAACAGAGCCTTGCAGTATTTGACAATACCGGCAAATACAATGATGACTGGTACAAAATTTGTCATGTTGACGATTAAAAATATATTATATATTTTTGGACTTTAACGGTCGATAATTTGGGAATTTTTAATCTCTATAGATGAATTTAGGTTCAAATCCACATGGTGAATTTTTGTATTAAGGAATGACTTTTCAACATGAAACTTTGCAAAATTGAAACATCTTATGTATGAGCAATTTGTTTTGAATCAGCACTGCCGACACAATTATTGAGTCATTACATTTACGAAACGAAACGAAAAGAATCGACAATTGTGTAAATTTCTACTGTGCCTTTGATTTTAAATTAAATCGTAAGTTTAAGGTTTCACGTATGCCTGTTTTTATATAGATACATAAAAATAGAAATTCGACCACTCTATTAAGAATACAGAATTTGACTTTTATAAACAGGAACTTCCATTTTATTCGAACATCGCAAAAGGGTATGAAAGGATTAATTACTTAATTTATACAATTTCACAATTCACTGATTTTTTAAATAAAAAAATTTATTTTTGAATAAATTCATAAAAAAAATAACTTATGCGTGAGCACCCTTTATGCATAGTGACTTTTATTTACTTGAACCATTCGCAATTTTTCCGAGATTTTATGACACACGAGATTGTATGACACATTCAATAAACTTGATTTTTGACGCATATTAAGGAGGACTTTAATATAGTTATCAACCATGCTTGATTGTAATAATGATAATTGTAGCTATATAACTTTATTAACTTTATTGATAAGCCAGAAAAATTAAAAATATTTATATATACATTAATACTGCAAATATTCTAAAAAATATATATATATATACTCGAATCCTTCAAATATTTTGATGACGAATTCCATTTCTAAAAGAATTAATTTTAATGATTAATAAAGTATTGTGTTCTGCCAGAGCAATAATAGACGAATCCTGTCGAAATTTAGTACTATTACAAAGGCTTTTGGATTCCTTCCAACTGATTTATAGCTATTATTTCTTTGCCCGATTTATGGATTTCGATGTTTTATAACTAATTTATTCGTTTGCGCACTTTTCGCTTCAAAATGGCCCATTATTCTTAATATGTGGCTCTTACAAACAATCTCTACGAGTTCAATATCTGGCCTTCAAAAATCAGGCCATCAATTCATCAAAATACACGTGAGCATGAAAATCGCAGAACCATACAATTTCCCTTATTGGGAAAATTCCTGAATTTATGAAATCTGATTGGTTAAAAATTTTGTAAATCGGATAAATGCTCTCACATTCGATTCTGTCACCTAAATCAAAAATGTGATATGTGATTTAAATACTTACGATCATTTTGTTTTTTTGTAATCTTTACTTTTAACAAAATATCATCTATTTGTTGTAAATAATAAAATAATTCCAGTTTTCACTTGCTTTCTCGCCTTAATTCTAAACAAATGACTTATTACATTAATCTTTATAGTTCTCATTAAAAACAAACTTGATTTTTCCAGACACGCTATTGGAAAAAACTTATATTACAGCTAATTTCATAATTTCTGGACCATTAATAATTTTCAGTTACAGTTAATCATATACAGTCGCAATATTTTATAGTAATTTTATTATAAAATATATTTAGTCACATACATTCACAATTTATTAGTTGTTCAGAAATAATGAAATTTAGTTGAAATCAAATTCTTTGCAGAAATGTGTTTGTATATCCTTTTAAAATAAAGAAATCTGTTCTGCTAAAGCATAAATATATATATGTAAACTAGGCGCAAATATTTTGCTATGATTAGTAGAATACCTTTTTTTAATATTAAAGGTTATGTATTATAAAATACATATCAAGTTAAATTTACATGGAGTTAAATAAGTTTATCAGAAATAGTGCTCCATAAGGGTCAGGTCGAATCAGGTTTGAAGCAAACTCGAACTCGAACCCATTAATATTTGCAGGACCCGAATTCGACTCGACCCGATTATTGCTCGACCTGACCTGATTATGTTTAACTCGGATTCAACTCGAATTTCAAGGTAATATTAATACCGAAAGTAAAAAATATATTATTGGCTCCAGGAATTCGAAAACAAAAATGCAGTTTTGAGTCTAAAATCATTCAACAGGGACACTCGTTGTTTATTAAAATAATTTCATTTCTATTTGGATGATTACGCTATAAATAATTTTGTTGTATTTGAATCATCAATATTGCAGAGCCACGTTTTATGTCCACTAATATTTTTTAAAAAAAAAAATACTCAACCTATAATATACCAAATTATACTCTATTTAAAAAAGATACAAGTAGATAAGATACAGTATCTAACTTTCTCAATATGTTTTTGAATTTTATATTCTGATGGAAGAAGTTTCTCTTTAAAAGCTCTTTGGCAAAAAGTTCGCTTCGCAATTATTTTCGATTTTCAAGAGAAGCTGTATTATCAGAATTAATAAAGTCGATAGTTTCACTCATTTTAAAAGTTTCGCATATCAGCATCACCTGATCATTCGGGTTACCCAGATCAAGCAAAATCAAGACCTTAACCCAATGGGTTTTAAGAAATTAGGACTTGTGACATAAAATGATAGTCCCGACTCAAATTTTTTCTCGAGTCAGATTAAATGACCCAGGTCAGAGCATTACTAGTGCTCTGTAAGGGTCAGGTCGGATCAGGTTTAAAGCAAACTCAAACTCAAACCCGTTAATATTTACAAGACCTGAACTTGACTCGACCTGATTATTGTTTGATCTGATCAGATTATTTTTTAACCTGAATTCGACTCGAATTTTCAAGGGTAATATTAATACCGAAATTAAAAAAATTATTTAAACGGGAGATTTAAAAGAAGTATATTTATAAAATTTGTAAGTTTTATTTATTTTGTTACACATTAATCCTAATTTAGAATTTTTTATATATATATTTTATTGCCACCAGGATTTCAAACACATACAGGCGCAAATTGAGTTAGCTTTAAGCCCACATCTTTTGGTTGCTATTAAATTAGCGCTATCAGAAAAAACTCGTTCTACTGGAACTCTCGTTACTTATTAAAAAAAAATTTTTAGTTAATATTTGATAAAGCTTAAAATAATCAATAAATATATATTTTATTACCTGTAATTGCAAGATAATCTCTAGCCATTATGGCTAAATATGGATACTCCGTTTCATGTAACTATATAAATTAAATAATTGAAATAATTAATTAAAACATTTTCGTTATACAATTTATCATTAATACATACTTTTCACCAAAGAATTATATCTTGATTTCATGCTACTCGAGAAGCATTTAGATATAATTCCACTTTGTTTTGTTTAATATTTTACTTTTTACCAAAAATATGATTTAAAATCACATCACTTTAATCATTAATATTTTCGACTTGTAAATCAGTATCAACAGAAGCATATTTGGTATTATAAATCTCAAGAACAATTTCTCTAGCATAACAAATAAAACTTTGTTTCCACTTTTTATCTTCATAATAACCAAGTTTTAATTGCGGATCTAGTACTTTATAATTTTAATAAATTAATTATTATAATAAAAAATCGCGTTTATTAAAAAAATAAGAATTTAAATATAAAAAAATATATTTTTTAATAATACTTACCAGTTACAATTATATATATATATTAGTCATCAGTTTTTTCATAATATGTTTCTAATTTTTTTAAACATGCTTTTATAGCAAATACTGTATCAATAGAACTATCAGCTTTTTCATAATATAATTTAAGTTCATCAAACAAATAGCTGTATATTGATATAATTAAAGATGGGTATCATAATTAAGAAGTTGCAACTCAGTAAGTTGCAATTTAAGTTTCAACTTGGTTGCAACTCCTTGTAAATTTATTTTAATATAAAAATTCATAAAATGTTGCAACTCAAAGTATTATAACTTAAATTACAACTAGCTAAAAATTTTAAAAATAATTATGGGAACTATCTTTAGGTATAATATTAGAAAGCATAGGATATTTTGCAGATGAAACCTGCTTGGTTATTTGTATAAAAATCTAAATATTATAATAAATTAAAATTAATTATAAAGAAAAAAATAATTTTTAAATTATTAAATTCATTTTTACCTTTAAAACAAATATAATTTCTTTAATTTTATTCCATTCATTATCAGTAAGTTCAAAAATTCAAAGGTCTTTATCAGAACTTGCTGATATATCAATTGCATAAAAAATAATATTAAAATATAAATAAAATTAATAATAATTATGTAATTTTAATATATTCTAACATCTCGCATTTCAAATGCTCAATTAAGCATATCATGAGTTAAATTTCATCTTGTTTTTATATCTAAAATAAGATTAAGATTTTAAGACCAGCTGCTTCAGTACAACATATAAAACAATCTTAATGTTATGGTGATGATCGTATTTTAACTATAATTTTTCAAAGCTAATAAATAAATAAATAATTAATATAATAATTTTGATAATTGAATTAAATATTAATTTATAAAATATTAAAATTTACCTTTGAAATTATTTCTCCAACATTTCTATTTGTATCTATATTATTTAATACATTATCTTCAGTTTGTGCTTCTTCTGCTTTAATTTTATTTAAAATTTCTTGTACAGATATATTCATAATATAAGCAATACAATGGCAATGAGAATTAATAGAATTAAACATAATATTTTTTTTTGACAAATATCTTCCAATACTTTCATAAAAGTTTCATTATTTCCAGCATTATCACTTGTAATTGCAAAAATCTATAATAATAAAATTTTTATTAATACTTATTTAAAAAT
>CAMKVN010001561.1:0-17769 GCA_946474995.1 Funneliformis geosporum
AAGGGTATGCATCCAAATATAATACCACTTGTGCGTGCCTAGTAAAAGTATCAAAAAAAAAAAAAAAAAAAAAAAATCATTTCGACCATTTCGACCATTTCGGATATCCAAAATGATCTATTTCGACTTCATGTATAATTAAGACTATTTATTTGTCAGTAAGTTTCTTTCTAGTTATCAATTGAATAGCAAGTCTAATTTCGTTAGAAGTCTGTTGTAAAATATATTATTTGTTATTTTTGAGAGAAAGCCAAATACCATGATAGCAAATTGGTATTTTAGGATTAGTAGGGGTAAGTCATGTTAAATTATTATTGAGTTGAAATTGTACTGATGTTGTGGTGGGAATTGAGATCAATAAAACAGATTTATCCCAGATAACTTGAATAGAATTCAGATTATAGAAACTATCTGCAATATTTAGAATATCATTAAGGTTATCTTTAGATCTGCTCAATCAAAGAGTGTCATTCATATAAGCAAGAGTAGAAATATGAGCTTCAATTGATGTGGTAACATTTCGTAAAAAATTGGGTTTCCAGATAAATTTGGAAAGGTATCCTAATATGAAATTTTAGATTTTACATAATAAGAGGTTATAATACATACATCATAAGATCGGTGATATGATTTCCCCTTGATCAATACCTGAAAGAACTGAGTAAATAGAGGTATTACCAAACGTGGTAAATACTTGATTAAAACGAATAGCGAAAATGGAAAAAATAAAATATCAAAAATTTGAAGATAAACAAATTCTTTTTAGAGCATTATGTAACATGCCAAGGTTTATTCAATTATAAGCTTTAGACATGTCCTAGAATAAGATCCACAATTCTTTCAATTTAGACTGATTAACATCATATTTTATGTTATCCAAAATATAAATTGGTTCAAAGGTCAAGCGAAAAAGTAATCCAATAAAGTTGTATCCTTTTAAAATATCATGCTTTGAGAAGATATTCAATAAACATTTGTTGATAAGTTTAATTAGGGCTTTACATGAGTATTCTAGTAATATAATTGGTCTTATATTATTGAGATGGTTTGGATTTTAGAATTGGATATATAAAAGTGAGATTCTAACGATCTGGTATAATAGAAAGATTGAGATATTTACAAATAAATATCCACAACACTTTTCTCATTTTAGGACCAAGATTCTTAAGCATTTCATTTGAGATTTTGGAGGGACCGGATGCTTTATCAGATGAAAAGGCTGAAATAATATTATACCATTTCTCTTCAGTAGGTACAATCATAAGATCATTATAGATATTAGCATCAATATCGTTTATGGAAGCATATGAGAAATACCATTCGTCAGGTATTTGCATCTCATGATGACAGGAGCCAGTCACTTGTTGGAAATGTTGAGCAGTTTCTTGTTTGATTTCATGAGCAGAAGTGAGTAAGCTGAGATTGCATTGAGAATTGTCTAGGCATTGATCAAGAGTTATAACTTTTCTTTCTCTATAAAGAATTGAATCAATCATTTTAGTTTGATTCGTTGAGAAGTTGTCATAGCATTGTTTAAGTGCAATTCTAATAGATTTAAACTTTTGTTCTTCTTCTTTAGTCTTGGCTATGATAGTTAAAGTGGAAATAAGAGATCTAATAATGGGAATGATCGCATGAATTGCTATTGGCATTCGCATAGTAATTGGCAGAAATTTAAATTTTAAGGCAGTCACAATTTTAACTATTTTGTCATAACAGTTGGACTATTATGTAAGGATACAATTGGATAAAAATGCTTTTTTAAAAAGCTTTTCAAGTTTTTGAGTTATTCTTATCTGTTGATAACCTTTTTTTAAAGATTTAGGTTTGAGATCACGTGAGTGTTATGATAAACAGTGGATTGAAATACATTTTTCAGCAGCTTTTATGATGCATCTTTGAATCAAATCCCAGTAGAAGTTAAGAGCTTGTTTGGACTTTAGTTTATGCTTTTTTAAAGTTGCCAGTTGACAGGAAGTGAGGAGAGTATTTGTTTTGTGAGTAAAAGCTGACCAATCATCTTTTGACATATTATCATATTGGAAAGAAATTTTTTTGATGGAAGTTCTAAATGTCGATGATACTATTTCCGGGATAAAAAGGGAAGTTGTGGGTATCATATGATCAGATAAATTATAATCAATATCTATAGTAGTTGCATCTTGTAGATTGTTGTTAGACCTGTCAAACAGAAAATATGATCAATTCTTGAGGGAGTAAGACATATGTTATTATGGAAAGTGAGGAGAATTGAATTAGCGTTACCATGTAAACAATCACATATATTAAAAATGTTTGTATTATTCAATTGTTTAAAAATCTATTTGAATTAGATGTGTTATTAGATCTATTCAGTACTGCGTTGAAATCATCTAAAAGGATAATATCCATGTTATTTAATTGCGCTTGGTTAAGAAATATGATAACTACGTCAAGGTATTATTTTAAAGTATGAAGTTAGAACTAGAGATATAATAATTAATAACTTGAAGTCAATATTTATTATGAAATTGAAGGTCAATACTAATATATCATCCTAAGTCACTTTGATAAGAGTAAATGTGATTGGCTAGATGTTTTTTTATATTAATTCTCACACCAAATCCAGATTTTTGTGCGTTTTGTTTATAGTTGAGAAAATTTTATAATAAGGATTGAGAATGTTGGATAAAGATTTTTTGGAGGTTATAATGAGATCAGTTTCTTAAATACTAATAATATCTAAATGATGTAACAGATAAAGTTAGACTAAAATTTGTTGTTTAGACTATTAAGTAAAAGAGCAAACGTTGTGTGTAGCTGTTTTCAAAATTTAATGATTATTAAGATTATCTATAGGTGGATTATCATTTATATTTTTATTCATATCAGTTGTATTATTCATTAATTAAGTTATTTTAGTGAGAATGAACCTTCATAATTTTTATCATCATAAAGAGAAGATGGTGCTGATTTCATGAATTTTAAAATAAAAATCAATCTATCTTGAGGCATCATTTTATGGTGAATAAGCATCCTTTGCATTTGAGCTACTACAGCAAGGGTGTTATTGAGTTTGTCGAAATTAGAACTTAAGTTTTGTTTAAGGATAGAGTTCTCTAATTGAAGTTTGGTGACTTGAGCTTTTTGTTATTGAATAATGGATTTTGATGTATCAATTCCAACAGTGACAACATCGTTCTGATTACTATCTTCATCCATATCATCAATTAGATCTTTGAACAGGTTAGAGTTAATAATTTTTACTTGTTCAGATAAAATAAAAGAGATATTAAGCACCACTTCAATTGTATTAACTCTAATAAGAGTAAAAGTGAGATTATTGTAGATATTAATAAGCTGTTAAGAAACATTGTTGATTTGTATTAGAATAGCGTCAAGTTGTGATGGTTGATATTTATTTTGATATCAAACAATATTTTTTTCAGTTTCATCTGTCCAAGATCCAGACATATAAATACTATCATTTAATGTGTTGCCCCTATTATTAGATGTATTATAATTTAGAGCTTCTTTAGGGAACAGTTCATTTTTTGAAACAGGTGATGGGTCAGTAAAATTATCATCAGTTAATTGGACAATGTGAGCAAAGGAAGAACCATTTAGATCAGGTGTATTATATTGTGTAAAACAACCTTTGTTACTGTTATTACAGTTATTTGTAGAGGGTTTTGGAGTAGATTTTGGTTTGATTGGATTGTGGAATAATTCTTGAATTGGACTAGTTGATAGCGTTGGTAAAGATTCTAGAGTTGACGATCTTTTGGGATGTACGTTTGCATTTGCAATTATGTGACATGTGATCTGAAGCTGAACAAATATAACACAATTTTTGATTGGAGTCTATCCAAATAAGTCTTTTTCAATCAAGGTAGATAGAATCTTCTTCTTTGATCAAGTTAAGAGTCTCTTGGTTAGAAAAGTATATAACTGCGTATTGATGATTTCTATAGGACGCTTTTGATTTAGGAATGATCCATGCTATGGTATGAACAGTGTGACCAATTTCTTTGAGTTACTGTCTATTAGTGTCCACAAGTAAATTGGTGAGTTTTAGGAAAAATTTTGATTTGAGACAAACTTCTTTGTTGAAGAGTGCACATAGATGAATACAGACCATATTTTTGTGAATGAAAAGTCCATAATAATTGTTAAATTGAGACATATCAGTACCTGTGGCGAAAGTAATTGTAGCTTGTTGCCACAAATTTTTGGTAATCATGGTACATTATGTGATTGTTCCAAAAAAGGCAAATGATGACCTGATATTAGATTTTGTTAATTGTGATCAGAAGGATAGAAACTCAGACGAACACAAATCTTTAGTCACATTGCTTCTAAAAATGACTAAAGAGATCAAACATTTAGAGTCTATGGATGATAAGGTCTAGGATCACTGCTATATCATAGAAAAGTACTGTGGATCAGCTCACAATTCCTGTAATCTTAAGCTTCGAATAGAAGCATGGAAGATCCCAATTCCAGTTATTTTTCATAATTTCTATGTATATGACTCTTACTTGGTCTGTGAATCTGTTAGGCGTTCAGTTAATGTGATTCAGATCAGTGTCGTAACTGAAACATTTGAGCGATATAAGACTATGAAGGTAGGTCAGATTAAATATATTGATAGTCAGCAATTCATGAACTCAAGCCTAGCCAAACTTGCAGAGAACTTGGATAATAATAAACTCATAAACAAAAAATATTTCAAAGATTTAGGTTATACAGATGAAAATTTAGATTTGGTGACATGTAAAGGGGTTTAACCTTATGACTATATAGATTTACAAGATAGATTTAAGGAATCAGAACTCCCCCATTCCATGAATTTCATAGTAAGCTTAGTAGCAAAATTACTCATAAGGATTATCAACATGCCCAAAAAGTATGGGAAAAATTCAGATGCAAAAATCTAAGTGAATACAATGATATCTATCTTAAGCTCGATGTACTTCTTCTAGCAGATAGTTGGACAGAATTTCGAAAGGCATGTATGAAATATTATAAGCTTGATCTTAGCCCATTATGCCTTTGCATCAGCATTATCTTGAGATGCTATACTTAAAATAACAGGAGTTAAAATCGAATTATTCAGATATGGCTATGTATGATTTTATTGAAAAAGCCTAGCGTGGTGGCATATCCATGACTTGTCAATGATATTTTAAGGCCCATAATCCTAAGATGAGAAAAGCTTATATCTCATCCCAACCAACCACATGAATCTCATATGTCGACATGACTAATCTTTATGGTCATTCTATGAGCCAATACTTACTTATTAGAAATTATCAACTGGAGGTAAATCATAGATATCTAAAAACAGGTCAGACATGCAAAAGAAATGGTTGGATATTGCACTTAAAACTAGGGCAAATTCATATCGTGAACTATATTTGAAGGTTAATTTCCATTTTTCCCTAAAGATCTATGACTATTTAAGAGATTTGCCACTGCTGTAAAGAATATCGCAATTGAAAAAGATTGGTTATGTTCTTATAATATTGATCTTGTAGAAAATTTAATAACAGACGCTTCTCTATTACAGAAAAATTAGTTCACCATCTTAGCTTACGAAAGAATTATGTTATTCATTATCAAAAACTTCAATATTATGTGAAATTAGGAATGGTTGTGGATAAGATAACAGAAGTTCTATCCTTTGACCAAACTAACTGGCTCGAACCATATATTGCTTTTAATACTGAGAAATTTAATAAATCAAAGAATACTTTCGAGAAAAACTTCTTCAAACTTATGAATGTATCAATATATGGCAAGACTATGAAGAATATTCGCAAATACTAGGATGTCAAACTCATGAGGAATATTAATGATTGAGATGAAAAGGCTTTCTTAAATAAGGTTCGTAATCCGAGATTTAAATATGCTAGGCAACTTGGAAATATACTTATAGGAACGCATATGAAAAAGGCCAGCGTAACCTTAATAAGCCTATTATAGTTGAAGCATCTGTTTTGGGTCTTAGCAAGTTTCATATGTATGAATTCTAGTATAGATATGTGAAGGAAAAATATGAAGACAAAGCCCATCTTGGTTATATGGACAAAGATTTCTTTATATATCATATTGAGACTGATGATATTTATAAAGATATAGATGAGTAACCTGACCTCTTTAATCTCAATGAAGATCAAACTGTTGGTAAATTTAAGGACGAAACTCCAGATAACGTGATTACAGAGTCATTCCACATTCAGGCCAAATCTTACCAATATGTTCTAGCTGATAAATCCATACAGTCTAAGCATAAGGGGGTTAGTAATAAGGGTATGAGTAATATGGCTATGAAAATATATATGCCAACTTTAGAAGGATCCCTGCTTGATGATCCAATAGATAGGTTATCATTAATGAAACAAGAAGCTAAGGATTTAGAAATACGTACTAAGGTAGATCCTATGACCTTAGAATATCAGGACTGTCTCTTTGGAAAGGAAGTATTTCATGCTAATAATGTGGGTATCCGATCTAAAGACCATGTATTATCTCTGGTTGAGTCTTCAAAGAAGGCCCTATGTCTTATAGATACAAAGCACTGGATATTATTAGATAGGGTAATCACTTTACCATATTTTCATTAGTGCAACCAAGCATATAAGAATATGATTAAGAGTAGTATGGTTAAAGAAGATGCGGAAAAAAAAGCTATAAGGATCAAGCTCCTAGAAAAGTATTAAAACGAATGTACATCTCATATAGCCAGCTCCTAGCAATAAGCTAGGCTAGTGAAAATGGAACATATATTCTAACAGGTAGGTAAGTTACTGACATTGCATTCTCTGTATTTTTAAAAAGGTCATGCAGAATCAGAACTTATACAAGATCATCAATATATTCTCTTTTATGTATATCATAGACTGGATTATGCTGAAAGCTATTATTAGATAAATGTTCAACCATCTTTTCTTATAACTGAATATTTATCACATTAGAAAAAAAAATATTAACTATGTATGCGCTGTGACTATAGCATTAGCTAAAATGGTTATATCTACCAATGTTAATATAAATTCGATTAGAAAATATCCAAATAACAGTATTTCAGATGAATTTTATGACCTGAATGAGGCATTTTATTATTCGATTCTAAGAGAATGACAAATTATTATTCAAAAAAGAAAACCTATGAGATATGTTATCAAGATAAGCTAAAATGGTAGGCTATCTCTCACAGATCAACAGATCAAAAGTTGGCTTATCTTCTGAAGTACCAAAAGGTACAAGGGAGTTTTTTTTTTCTGGCTTATTAAATATTCAGTTAAGAAAACAACACTCAAAATGGCATATGCAGAATGTAAAATTTGGCCTTTTTCAGATGAAATAATCCATCAAGAAGCGCATTGAAAAACAATGGAAAAGGGTATAGACACTATACGGTCAAGGTACTGATTAACACATCTTCTCATGCAAATAAAATTAGCAGAAGTTTAGCTGATAAACTTGGAGAAAAATATAATAATCATTATAAAAACAAAAGAGTGAAAAACTCATTAGGCATTATAGATGGCTAATATATCTTTCCAATACAAAGGAAAAAATAGACTGATCCCTGATAGTGACGAAACTTTTAATAATTTTGAGGTTGTTGTAAAGCTATGCAAAAGCATCTTTAGCAAGGCTGATCTTATATTAGAAATGCAATGGTTATGGCTATGTAAGACAAAAATAGACATGAAAAAGGAGGGAATAAGAATTTATGGTAACTTTATACCATTTTGTAAGGATAAGGACAATGGCGAGTCTTTTTATAATTCCAATTCTGAGTCCAGTTCATTCAAGCTTAAAAAAAGGTTAAAAAGCTAGAAAGAATTGTAGATTAGATAAGAAATTATGCAGAAGAGCAAACTGGTATAGAGTCTGATAAAGAACTAACAGATTCATCTGATTCAGATTATGAGGTGAAGAAAAAATCTGGCAATATGAAGGTGAAACCTAGAAGGAATCTAATTTGAGTAGTCTAATCCATCTAGTTCAGAATAATGACCATCAGCTTGAAAGAATTATTTTTCTGATTGAAAGATATTCTAGCCTATAAAATTCCTTTGAGTCTTTTTTCTCATAATGGGAAAAGATCCTCTTCTAAAAAATTAAAAAGGATAATACTCCATAATTTACATACTTTAATGTAGTTAATATATTCGTGAGCAGTTTCATTATAATCAATACAATTGTCATATAGGTGAAAAATAATATTATCACAAATGCTAGGAATACTAATAAACCTAGCTTTTCTTTTTTTCCAAATAATATGCTTAGATACAGCATTCTATTGGTGGTTCACTCTGATGCAACTCCTATAGAGGTTCTTCCTATTGAGAAAGACAAAGATAGCTTCAAATAATTCGGGTATTGCTAGGATAGGATACATATTCATTAATAATCAATTATTTTTCTACTCAATAATTAGACTACTTCTATAGTATAGGTAAGAATGGAGAGTAATAAAAAGCAATCAACTAATGATATATCTAATGATTCAAAGACGCTTTGCAAAGCATTTGAGAAAAATTTGGAAGACTTAGAAAATCTTGTAAAATTGTTTAAAAATGATGTAAATAAGATATTTGATATTTCTTCCATAAAGCTTCAGAAGGATCAAAAATAAATTTTCCCAGAGTGGTAAGTTATTCAGAATATGTGATATGTTTTGCAAATCTTATCTAAAATTATTTTTCTCACTCTGTAGATTAAAGATTAAAGGGATTGCTAGTAGACAAACTCTAGCTCAGACCTTCAAAGTCTTTTAAATTTAAGTATGCAAGATAATTTGCAGTGGTATATCGATCCAGGGTTAGCTAGATCAATAATCTAGAATAATGATCATTAGCTCAAAAGATTTTTTGTTAGGCCATAGATTGTGGATTACTAGCCTTATTTTTCTGATTGAAAAAATCTTCTAATTATATAAAATGCATACAGCTAATTTGCTTGATCAGATTACACCAGAATTAATACCATTTATTCTAAAAAATTTATTGATATAGGATCTCTATAATTGTAATAGCATAAATGATACATGGAAAAAAAAATCAGTCTTGAACTGTTTAAAAGACCTGAAAGAGAACAATTTCTATATTGAGATTTCATATTTCAAAAGTTGTATTACCAGCCTGAAGGTTATTATCAGACTGCCAAAAAAATGTGAGATGCTTGTAAGAAGATCAGATATAAGTTTACTCTTGCAAAGATCAAATATTGGTTAAACAAACAGGCCATATATCAGACATACAAACCTTCGCTGAAGTTTGTTCATCTATCCCAATTTAAGCCAGTCTGGAGCAGAGATCATTGACTCAGAAGATTTTTTCTGGGTCATTCCTGTATGACAGAAAAATAAGTAGATCAGACAGGTTTGTGTGACATATGAATTTTTGCATATATATTTGAAAAAGAAACGTATTAACCTTTGTTTATTTTTTCCCAAACAAATATGAGAAAAATGTGAAAAAAGATTTAGTTGTAACTAAGGTTGTTGGATGAAATTAAGAGTTTAGACAGACGTCTAAATGGTAAATGTAAAACTTGGTTAAATTATATTAAAACCTTATTAAAAAATCTGTGAAATTCAGAAAAAGGTAAAACTATATCAAAGCTTATAAAAATGGCGAAACTATATCAAACACTTAGTAAAAATTTAGCAAAACTAAAGATTTAAACATTTAGCCAAATCCAAAATGAGTTTAGACAAGCAACTTTACTTAAACACAACTAAAAGAAAAGAATTTAGATTAAGTCTATAAATTAAGATTAATTGCTGTATTGCAGTATATGTAACCTTTTGAACTTCAAAATTCTAAACTAGAGGCAAGTCTTAGTATTGCATAATAACTTAAAAAGGACTATAGTTTGCTCAATGTTTTCATTTATGGAGCCGCATGCTAAAAAATGGAAAAACTATTCTATTTTCTAAGCGAGAAAAGCATTGTAAAGTAAAAAGTTTTCTTAATGATAAAGATATTCAAATGCAAATTACTTCTTATTTGCGAGAAAAAAAATTTGAGTTTTATGTTGCTGATTTTGTAGATTATATTACAAATACTATTTTTCCATCGTTTAGAATTAAAATGAAAACAATAATTAAGTAATTTATTAAACTTTTCGATATTTTACTTTTAAAATTGTTAAATAATATTTATTATTTATAATTTTTAACGAAACTACTGCAAAAAATTGGATTAAGAAAATGGAATATCAATATAAAAAATATCAAAAAGGAGTTTATATAGATGGTCATGAATGTGAGGATGTAGTGGAATACCAGAAATCTTTTTTAAAAGAAATGGAAATGTAAGTATTACATGCAATATTATAAAGTCACAATACGCATATTTATTCTTAAATAATTTGCAGTTATCAAAGATTAATGCTGATTTTTGAGGGGAATGGAATGGAAGTTCAAATTAATCCTAATTTAAAACCAGGTGAACAAATTTCTATTTTGGTTACTCATGACGAAACTATATTCCATTCTAATAATAGAAAAAGTTCTGGATATGTTCCTAATTATGAACAACCTTTGCGAAAAAAGGCAAGAATATGCTATTCATATGAGTAATTTTATTTGTGAAATAATCGGTCATTTATAATTAAATAAGAAACAAAGCTTTTAGAAATTAGAAATAGAATTCCACATGAAGCTCGAGTTATAATGAATCCTGAAAAAAATCATGATGGTTAATGGACTGTTAAAAAATTAGTTAAACAAGTAATTAAATATTAATTAATTATTTATTGTTTTTAATTAATTATAATAATTATTTTTTATTTAAAATTAGTTTAACATGCAAGTCTTATATTTGAAGCAACTCATCCAAATGCTATTTGTATTTTTGCATTTAATAATTCCATATCACATAATGCTTTTGCATCTAATATATTAGTTGCTTCACGTATAAATATAAATCCTGGTAGAAAGCAACCCCGAATGAGAAATAGAATATTTAATGGGCAAATTCAAACTATAAATTTTTCTGATAATTATTTTGATCAAGCACTTCAGAAAAAACCAAAGGGTATAAGATAAGTTTTAGAAGAATGTTAGTTAATAAGATCTGGTTTGATAGGATATTGTCATAATAATGAATTCAAAAGTATTTAATGCTGCATGTGATATATTCTTGAAAATCAACCTGATTTTCTTGCTCAAAAAGGAATGATTCAAGAAGTTATTGAAGAATGAGATCATAAAGTAATTTTTTATCCAAAATTTTATCTGAAGTTAAATTTCATTAAAATGTATTGGAAAGCATCCAAGAAATATTTCTATAAATATTGTGACTATACTTGGACTGGTTTACAATGGGTTGTGCTAATTGCTTTAAATCAAGTTCCATTATCTCAAATTAGAGTATTTGCAAGAAAGTCATATAGATATATAGATGCATATCAAAAAGGATTAAATGTAAAATAAGCAGAATATGCAGTTAAATGTTATAAAAGACATAGAGTAATACTTAATAGTGTTTTAGCATCTTTAAATAACCTTTAATAAAAAATTATGATTTTCAAACAGTAAATTTGTTTTTAATGCTGACTATAATTTATGCTAATCTTATAATTCAGGCTAAAGATCATATGATTAACCACTTAAGAAAATTTAATTGCTATACCTGCAATTTAATGCGACTAGAGTACTTGAGCTGTACATTTAATTA
The DNA here is from genome assembly GCA_946474995.1 of Funneliformis geosporum. Taxonomy (NCBI): domain Eukaryota; kingdom Fungi; phylum Glomeromycota; class Glomeromycetes; order Glomerales; family Glomeraceae; genus Funneliformis; species Funneliformis geosporum. The sequence goes on from CAMKVN010001561.1 coordinate 11,682, forward strand.
TTAAAAATAAAGTTTAATAAAAAAAAAAATAAAAATTAATTTTATTTATTTTATATAAATTAATTAATTATAATATTGAATAAGGGTTTTACAATTTAAAATTAAAATCTAAAAAAAAATTAAAATTTTATTTATTATGATAAATGTGATTTTTTAGTAAAATAATTCAGATTTAATATTAATATATAAACTTTTTTTTTTTTTAGATTTCATCTTATATTAATAAGCTTTCAAATTTTTACCTCATTCTAAATTATTAAAACAATAAATTATCTAATTTTTGACTTTTCTATATTATTATTATATTATATTATATTATAAAAATTTGCTATTTATCATTACTAGTGATTAGCATCAGTATAAAATTAACTAATAGTAAAGTTCAAGTTAGCTTAACCATCAGTTTAAGCTGAACTAATTTATTTCACTTACAAGTTAGCTTAACTTGAGTATAAAATGTGATTAGCTGAGCTAACTCATGAATCATACAAGTTGTCTTATAAGACTTACATTATTAACAAAAATCTGAAAAAAAATTTCAGAGTGATTAAAAAGTTCTGAAAAGCGATTTCCTTCAAAAGAATTGTTTCTGAAATGACTTTCTTCAAGAAAAATGTCTCAAAAATGATTCCTATAAAGAAAAAATGTCTTCAAATAATTCTTTTAAAAAGAAAATACTTTCAAAACATTTTTTATGAACAAAATTACTTTTAGAGTAATTTTTTTTAAAAAATACATTTCTAGAATAAATTCTTTTAAGAAATATATTTCTAAAGCTTTTATTATAAGAAAATAGCTTTCGTAACTTTTTCTTTTAAGAAATATACTTCTAGAGTATTTTCTTTAAAAAATTCACTTCTATAGCAAATTCTTTTAAGAAATTAATTTATAGAATAATTTTTATTAAGAATTTCTTTCGTAATAAATTCTTTTTAAAAAATCTATTTTCAGAGTGATTTTTATTAAGAATTTTACTTCTATAGTAAATTCTTTTAAGAACTTTACTTCTAGAGTAATTTCTATTAAGAATTTCATTTTTGTAGTGAATTCTTTTAAGAAACTCATTTCTGGAATGATTTCTATTAAGTATTTCGCTTATGTAGCATATTCTTTTAAGAATTTTGCTTCTAGAGTAATTTTTTTGAAGTAATATGCTACTATAATATATCTTAAAAAAAATGTTTTTGAAGCATTATTTTCAAAGTAAAGTGTTTCAGAAATGTTACCTTTAAAATAAAATATTTTTAAAGCATTATCTTTGAAAAATAATGCTTTTAGAGCATTATCTTTGAAAAATAATGCTTTTAGAGCATTATCTTTGAAAATAAATACTTCCTGAATTAATTTCTTTGAAGAAATATACTTTTGTAGTATATCACTCATAGTTCAATATAAATGATAATCATTTTCATATTAAACTGAAATTTATGTAACCATATTATATTACTTCATTTTATGTTTGTTTACTTATTTTTTTATACAACAAAGCAATTAAATTAAGTAATTTAATAGAATATCAAATATATTATCAGATTCAATCAATATTTTTATGCTTTAGTAATTGTTTTTCCTAATATATACATGAGTTTCATCTTGAAATTAAGGTATTTTTTAAGATCTTTTTAAAATATGAACAAATGCTAAAGATAGTGTAACAATTATTTTCAAATTTACAATACGTTGCAACATATACAGTCCCTGACAAAAAGAATGGCAGTTTTAATATCATATTTATTTTTAGGCACAGCTGAACTGCGTTTCTGATTTAGGCTATTATTTATATGCCTAAATCAGACATTGAAACCCTGATTTAAAAGGTAAATCAAATAAACAAAGGTTTGTTATTATTATTGTTATTTTATATCCTTAAAAAAAATACTGAGTTTCCTTGAAATACAACGAAACTCTGTTAAGTCCCTCTGGGACCAAAATGTGCATAATGCAAAGGAAATTTTCAACTGCATGTATATTCCTTTGCACACATATAAACGATATTTCAGTTTGTTATGCAAAACTGGCAATCTTTCCATTGGTTACTCTCCAGGCCGCCCAAGAAAATTGGCTGTGAACTAACGCCACTATATCAGAAAAATTTTAAAGCACAATCATTTCACTATAGTATGTAAAATGAGGGCCAAATTGGAAGAAAATAATTCTGATCTTGAGGTTAGTTGAACATACAATACGTTGTGAACTCCAAAACCTTAGATATATTTCTATTCTTCCAAGGAAAGTCCCTCATTTGACCCAGAAAGTGAAGGATATTCGCTTATTTTAGGCACATGACCATCTGCATTACAACTAAAAGAAAGTTGTTTTTTCTGATGAAACAACATTCTAGATGTTTAGAAACACTATGAATGTATGGTCTCATAATACACAACCAGTTGCTCCGATGGTAAAGCATTCATTTAAAGTTTATATTTGGGCTGCGATTAGCGTTAAAGGAAAGATTGGCATTCATCTGTTTACTGAGAATTTGGATCATCATTTATACTGAAAAATATTAGATGATTATTTATATAATAATGCCAATTCATTACACAGTTGTTCTTGGGTCTTTTAGTAAGATAATGACCCAAAATACATCTCGCTGAATATCTGAGGTGACTTGGATAAGTATCTTCTAAGACGAGTTCTTCCTTGGTCTTCTTACAGCCTAGATTTGAACCCTATCGAGAATGTGTAATTCAGTATTGAAGGGAAAAGTGAAAAAAAAGATCAAGAATTTAGTAGCAAAAAAAAAATATTACCTGTAACATTTTTCTTGATGTAATCTAACAGGAATGGAAAGATCTCGATGATAATATATTACTTGGGTACATTAATAGCATGTTAAAATGGATTCAAGCATGTATTGATGCTGAAGGAGATCATACAAAGTATTAGTTAAATAAAAAATGTGTAGTTAGTATTGTTATTTTAAATAAAAAAATTTTTTTTATTTAATATGTAAAAATTTACTTGCCGTTTAAAGTTCAGTTCATCATTCTTTTCGCCGAAACTATACTAGTCAAAATTATTTCTTTTAACACTAATACTTTTCGGTAAACATTCAGTCAATTTAGTTATGTGATTTGGCAAAATTAATAGTAATTTGTTATATCATATATAATTTAGCATTATTTCGGCATTAAGACCTTTTGGTTATAATATTCAGCAAAATATCAGATAGACTCAAGATTTAGTAACAAATCAACTATATCTCACTAATTAAAATCTATTAAGCTGATTTTTGCAAAAATTATAAAAACTTTTTTCAAAGAGATGATAGAAATCGTCTCAAAAGGAATGATACATTCGTCTCTAAAGAGACGATAGAAATAGTTTCAAAAGAAATGATATATTCATCTTAAAAAATATGATAAAAATTATCTTAAATGAGATGATACAATCATTCTAAAGGAACGATACAATTATACATGAAGTCAAAATGAAAATCTAAAAGTTGAAATGAAAAGTCGAAATGGTGGAAATGATGTCATATCACATGATTTTTTATATATAAAGAAAACAAAAAAAAAACAAAAGATATACGATTTCAGTCAATATCGCTCTAATTCGTATAAAACAACTACCATTTGATTCTCCTATTTGATTCCTCAACTCTTTCCTGAACCATTTTTTCAAAAATACTAAAAACTTTAAAAAATAATTTTTTCATTATACAAACTAAACACAAATAATATTAAAACATTTTTTATAACTTCTAAACAATGACCTTTAATACTTTAGAATTTTATAGTGACATTTTTGCTAAAGGTATAAAAACTTTCTTACAACTTATCGCAAATGTTACCTCACATCTCGCTGAAAAAGACGTAGGCATAGCTAAATTTTTAGGCTTTTAAACTCTAGAAATCTTTTGGCTCGTCAGAAATCTCAACTTCGAGAGTATTACACAAATCTGTATGATATAGTTAGTAATGTATATATTGTACAGTTTTTTTTAATGTATGTATGATATGTATGCTTTAAAATCATATGTGTATAGATCATCATTTTAAAAATCATACATGTATAGTTTCTAGAAAATCCAATTCTATATATGTATAAATTAACCGATTTTTCTATTTTTTCATTAAACTTATGATATCAAAAATACAAAAAAATCTTTTAACATATTTAATTTTTATTTTTTTAAGAAAAATGCTTTTTATTTATTTAATATTTATTGATTATATAATTATGATTTTAACTATATGAAATGTATTAATTTCTAATTATTTTAAGCTCTTTACGTAATTTAATATTTTCTAATTTTAATTTTTCGATTTCAGCTTGAGCTCTATGATATACTAATTGCTTTTCAGCTAATTTCATCTTTCGTTCTTCAATATCAACTTCTAAATATAAGTTATTTTCTCATTCATTATCAGATTAATTAATATTAATTCAGGATTTTTTAACTTTAGAACTAACTACCTAATATTAGAACTCCTAATGGTCGAGTCGAGTTGAGTTTTAAAGATAACTCGACTCGACTCAAAAAATTTGAGTCGAGTCGAGTCGAATCAAAAAATTTTAAAACTCTAACTCGACTCAACTCGAATTATACTTAAATTTGACTCAACTCAACTCGAGTCAAATAAAAACCCCCAAAATATATTTGCTAATTATATAAATAATAAAATAATAAATTATATTAATGTTTCGGAGGCTATTATCTAATGATCTACCGATCAGAATTTCATAAAATCTGTACCATCGTGTTCGCCGAGATGCGCTCATCAAAACGATACGTGTTGCATTTCTAATGGATCACTGAATGCAGAGATATTCAAGAAAATGTGTTAAAAAATTAATGTTTGGATTCGAAGGCCATTATCTCGAGATCTACCAATCAGAATATCGTGAAATCTGCACTATCGTGTTCGCCAAGATGCGCTCACCAAAATGATATGTGTTGCATTTCTAATAAATCACTAGACGCTAAGATATTCAAGAAAACGTGTTAAAAATATTCAATTAAAGCTTTGTAACTGGTATATTTTCGAATTCCGGGATTGTACCAAATTGAGTTACACAAGATTCCAAATATAGATATATGGTTACACAAATTCCTAAAAAGGAAATTTTGGCTATCGAAAAATTGGAAATCACAAAAAATGAGTTACATAAAATTTCTAAAATGATAATTTGTGTAATATTAATTCACGTGAGTCAACTCGAGTCAACTCGAGTTGAAATGAGTCGAGTTAATTTATTGATTCAACTCAACTAATGACTCAACTCGAGTCAAATGAGTCAGAAAATTTTTGACTTGACTTGACTTAAACTCGAGTCAACTCATTTGACTTATGAGTCAACTCGACTCATTAGGAGCTCTAAATGATGCCTTGAAATTGTGTGTTTCATATGTTGCTGTGTAGTATTTGACCATTAAATCAAGCATCGACTTAGACAATATTACATTGAATTTAGGACTTAACATTTCTTTAAGAAATGGTTTGCATCCAGTAATAATTGATTCCCGTAAGTTTTTTGAATTAGACCAAAATCGCTCCATTTCATCAGATGAATATTCGTCATCTTCTAATAATAAACCAACAACAGTTTGATTATCAAGCAAATCTAAACCTTTTGTTCGAATATCTACTGAACTACTGATTTCTCTAATACAATTATCATTCATTAATCTGCGCATTATTTCTGGCTCAATTTGTCTATGACTACTTGGTAACGAACGTAACTATTAGCTATCCAAATGGTGTCATCCATATAAGCTACTGTCAGAATGGTGACTTAGAGAGAACGTTGGTAGGATTTATTAATATCAGGATTCCAAGTAGTTTCCATTTTGAATCCAAGCCCAGAATCTATTATTTTTTGGAAGAGCGGATCATAGTAAATAACCCAAAGGATCGGCAAAATGACTTCACCCTGGTCTATTCTGACCTGAACATCGTAAAAATCAGTATTACCAAAGCTCATAAAGACTTGGTTTTTTCTATTCAGGAATAAGCCTGCTATCAAATTAATTAATTTAATTAGGAATTTTAGTCTGGCCATAGTGTTATCTTACGATACTAACGACTGAAAATTAGTATTAACGCAAGATTAACAAGGGATTTAGCTTTAAGACTTT
>CAMKVN010001562.1:0-17768 GCA_946474995.1 Funneliformis geosporum
ATCACGTGTATACAAAGTAATTAAATTTTAAAATTTACCAATTGGGGTGATGCATAACATTTGGGAGCCACTGTATAGCGGGTGGTGTGATTAGAGGGATTGTTTTGGATTCAACACGATAAACTAAAAAAAAATTACTATTTAAATATAGTCATATTTTGCTCATATGAAATTTCGATTATTTAATACTCAAAAATTCTTCCTATATAAAAAAATAAAGGTAATTACACAAAACTAAAATTCGACCGAATAAGTAATTGTTGCTTGTATCTTCAACAATACACGATTGAATTACTTTATTTTTTTTTTTTAACAAAATGGTCAATATTTTATGATTTAAATTAAAAAAAAATATCATAAAAAGAAATAAAACTTCGTAGGATTGTTCTGTCACTTCAGAAATACTGTAATATGACAGTATAACTTTAATAGTAGTTTCGAAAATTTTATTATTTGATTTGTTTTGAAATTTGAAAACGAAATATGAAGTATTTGTATTTGCTTTTTTTAAAAAAAATAATGTTTTTATCCCAAGAATAATACCATGCCGAATTGATATTTGCAGAAATAAAACCTCCCAGATCTGATAAACCAGGATCTGTGAAAAACAATGAGGGCATCAAAAGATAAGTTGTTAAAAGAGGGAGTTGATCTCATTGTCTGTGGGCTACATGTCATTAATAAGCAGTGTGTGGCCGATATCTTATGTAAAAATGCAGATTTATACCTTTCTTTTTTAGAATATATTGGAGGATGTTACGTCATGGATCTCCCTGACGAATGGATTTATAGAATGGACACAGTGCAAATAGGCAGACCTAATTCCGAAATTAATTACAATTAAATTATATCTTTATCTGTTATGAACTACAATTAACAATATGGCTCGTAAACAAGGAGGCAACTCAGTACCAACCTTTTACCCGAAGTAGAACTACCCAAACGATATCAACAAACTCTCAAAAACTGAAAATTAAAGATATGATGTTTTTTATTCAATGTAAGTAACTAGCGATAAGTTTGTTAATTTCCGATTTTAAAGTATCAAAACAGAAAAATATGTTTGCACATACGTCATGAATTATAAAATTTGTTTTTAATTAAGCATTATAGACCATAATCATTTTGTGTTTGCGGAATTAGTAAAATAAAATTTTTTTAAAAACGTTCTGTGCATGTGATTTTTTATATCTAATAAACTGCATATCTGATAATCTGATATGAAAATTATACATCGCTTCACTCAAACCCTATACATCCCACAAAAAAAATGAACTGGATCTCATGAAGTATAAATCACATAAATTGATAGGTCTAATAACATTATCTTCTAACACACTATAAATCGTAAAAACACTTCAATCATATAATATGGTATATTCATAGATTTAAATGCCATGAGAATGGGACTCCATCCGATTGAAAGGGATGGTTATAAAAAAAACATCTTTGATTATAATAAGAAGAGATATCTTATTGTCAGAAAACCAATACATTTATATAAAAAGCAGTATGATATTTGGCTTGGAGTAAATATAGGAATATGCTCTTTTTGCCAAAATCATGTTTTTCAGATCATCATAGTTACACCATAATAATGACGCGTAAATTTTATTAATATTTTTTAAGGTAGGTAGTAAATATATATAATAGATAATATATAAAAATATAAATGTAGAAATTCATTAGTAGCTTAAAAGTAAATATCTACTTAATTTTTAATTTTTATGTTATTTTATTTATCTTTACTATTATTATTTTCTTTCTTAGTTTTATTAATAAACGTTTGGTCGTAACAGTTTGGCGCAGTAATTGTGGAATTTCACGATAGGCATTGTCTTTGATCTATTTTAGTTTAGACTTGTATTCTATCTTAGCATTTGCTTAATAAAGAATTTACGAGTTGGCTTATGCATTAAACAAATGAATGAATCAGCATCTAATTTGTTAATTGTTACAGTAACTTTTGGAAGGCGAACCTGTACTTGAAGATGAAAAATAAAGCTTCAAGTGAAGAAGAATACAATATTATTTCAAACTAAGAATTTAAAATACGAGATATTTAAAGATCGGCAGCTGATCATTAATTTAACATTTATATAAGCAAACAATTATTTTTTTAGATATTTATTACGCCGATCGTGTGCGTTCCCGAGTGAGTCCTGATAAATAAGGTGATCGGTGTAACTTTGCACAGAATATTAAGATTTTATTATGTGTTTATCATAAGAAGATAACCAATTACAAATTTAAAGAAAAATGAGTTTTTTTTTTTCTAATTAGTCCTCAAAAACCCAATCATTATTGGAGGAATATCCTGTCTAAAATATTCATCAATGAACTTTTAATTCCACTATTTCTTTTATTTTCAACAAAATTTATATGGTAGAAATTTATGGTTCTAACAAAATTATTCAAAGCTTAAAAGAATTTGGAAATTCGTGATCCGATTTTTGTAATACAAAATGCAAATTGAAAATCATCCTATAAAAGATCACCTTGATATTCAAGTATCCTTTTCCTCTTTTTCTTGTACATATAATTATTTAAATTATTTTAAACATAATGGTAGAAATTTATAGTTCTATCAAAACTCTCCTTACATTTGCTGGATTTTTCGTCATTTTATACTATGGAACCGGATTTCTTAGACGCTTTGTTGAAAGAAAATTTAAAATCCATTTTGGATCGATAGGTTTTTTATCAATTGCCAACCTATCTTATAGTGGGAAGATTTCTGGTCCACACCAAACTCAACATTCTTTTAACCTTTCTGTAAATAAAATTCATTTACAAATTAGAAAACCGAATGCAAGTCGTAAAACTTGGTTTACTTTTACTATTGACGGTGCTTATTTTAACTTTTCTTCTATAAAAATATTTTTACAAACTAATCAAAGAAAAAGAGTTCATGCAAGGCAACATAGTTTAATCACTGCCGTACCTCAAAAAGCTTGGTGGTCATCCGTTTGGGTTGTTAAATATGTTATGGGGAAAATTTCTTCAATTCCATTACAATTTTTCTTGTCAGTAATTGCAAATTATGTTGATATAGATATTACAAATGTCAAGCTATTAATTGAAGATTTAGGACAATTCCAAATTGATGGGTGTACTTTGGGAATGGATTTACTTGCTGACATAGATAATCGAAATCATCATCACGTATTTTCTAAAAAATTCCTAAATATCTCCTTCTCATTTTCATCATTATCAATTCGAGATATTGAATCTGTTAATAAATCAAATAGTAGTAGTAGTTTAATCCAAAACCTTCCGAATATATCTCCTGCTATCTCTTTACTTCATACAACCAAAATTACTTTATCTCTTCATCTTTCTCCCGCCTGTACTTCACTTATATCCATTGAAATTGACGTTCACTTAAATCGAATAAATATTGGTATAGATTCCATACTTCGTTTGGTTAAAATTATTCAATCAAAAATTCCAAACAAAGTAAAAAGGGGACCAGTTGAATCCTTAAATACCCCATCTTCTTCACAACCATCAAATAGATCACGAAGTTTTATGATGGCTAATTTATTGGATTCTTCATTAGCTAGAAAAATGAGAATGTCTCGTAGAAAGAAGACTCCAGTTGAATTCTTTGGAAGTGCCAATTTTAAGGTTGATCTAATTGATATCAAATATGAATTTTCAGGATTGGACAATAGCAAATCTCATAAACTTCCTTTAACTGCCCAATTGTCATTAAATGGATTCTCTATTTCACTCAAACAAGATGACATTCATTCAATTTATAATCAACGGAGATCAATACTTTTTATTGAAGAAATTCCTAAACCTATAAAATTGAGGATGAACTTTTCTATAGATGATATTTATGGTGATCTTGTAGATAATAATCATAACGTTTCTCGAATGATTCAAGTGGATAAGATTGCGAGTATAATGTTATTATCTAAACCTCTAGTTACAGTTGCTGATTATGATCCAAATTCTTTATCATTAGACGGGACATTTGAGGTTAATTCTCCCGAAATATCCGTGAAATTTGAACACCTTGATCTTATTATATACGTGATCGATTCATTAAAACATCTTGATCTTGGAGGAAAGCAGTCATCAACTCAACAATCACCCAAGCTTAAAGAATCATGTCAGATCATGAATGGTATACCAAAATTAGTCGCTATTTGTTCTATAATTAATCCACTTGTTAAAATTACAAGAATTCCATATTCTACGAGAATCGATGGATTTTCACAAATTTCCTTTGGCTTTCAGGATATATCGTTTGAAGTCAATGGTGACTATACGGAATTGAACGATTTACCAGAAGTTCAACATCAACGTGTATTGTCAAGAAGGTATACTAGAAGTTGGACTCAACCTAGTTTCTCATTAGTTTATAATTTAGTTGCAAGTTTAAAGACTCATAATATGAAATTATATACTTTTGAATATGATTTATTTCGAAATAATTCTTTAGAATTTAATTTGGCGACTTCTGCATTGGGAACTATGATTTCATCCAATGATAATGAAGATTCTACTTCTTTCACTACATCTTTAGAAACCGAAACAATTCAAGTGGACGTCAGTTGGATAGTTGATAGGCTTGAGGTTAACTTATGTGATAAATCGACATTTGATTTGTTAAAACAACTCATCGATGTCTCCAAAAAACTTCAAAAGGACAAACCTAAAAAACGTGAGATTTCTGAACCGATGATAATTGATGAGACACCAGAAAAAAGCGAAAAATCTTTATTAATGTATCTAGAAGTACTTCATTGTTATGTCTCTTTTACCGCAATATGTGTGAAAATTGCCGGGGTAGACTCATTTGTCAATTCATCAACATCAAGGGGAATAGATTTTAGGTTACAGGATATCCTATTTGATTATAAGGGGGCAAGAGCAACGATTGATCCTACTGCACGTTATAAAGGGTTTGGCATGTCTACAGAAGATAGTGATGTAGTTCAACATGATACTGGAGGCATCCTTCGAGGATTTGTTAGAGGAATAAAGTTGATACCGATTTTAGCCATTTGGGATAAAGACTTATTTAAAAATACAACTCCATTATTGAACATACCAGATATAGAACTTCAGAGTACCTTATCATTTAAATACTTACAAAATGATTATGAATTAGTTATCAACCACACAGTAAAAGTTCAAGAAGTTCATGTTAAATATTCATTACTCTATCATTATTCTTGCTTAGTTGGTGCTATAAATATCGTTCGATTATTACCAACGTCCTCTGATCATGAGAAGAATATGAAGAAATCCGTACCTAAACCTTCCGATTCACATAGTGATACATCGGCAAAATTTGATTTGAATATTACGGTGAATAAAATTAATATGTCGATTGACCTTCCGGAAAATACTAAGGTTTTTGCGCGAGTGGATGGGATTGATTATAAATTCGTTCCTCCTTCTGATCACGGAGTGAGGATTAAAAAATTACGTGTTTTTGGCACAAGTCTAGTGGAGGAAGGGCTATGGGATGAAATAGGTAGAGTCGAGAATACAAAAATTCTTCTTTTGGACGATGATACAAAAAATGAAAAGAAATTTGACAAGATGATACGTATTCAATCCGATTTGATCCATGTCCGTATACCTCATCAATTCGTCCTCGCTGATGTTATTGAAAATATCGCTAATACTGCCAAAGCTGTGAAACATTTAACTGAACGTATCTTTACTAGTGAGGAATCATGTTTATTATTGGGACCAGAGGAAGAGGAGGCAAAGATTTTACCCACAATACAACTTAAAGTTGGATTAGTAACCTTCTGTATAGAAGATGATCCATTCGAAGCAAAATTATCTTTAATATGGAAAATTGGTTGTCTAGAACAAAAGGCTAGGTTAGGGAGAGATGCTGCTTTTGAGGCAAAAGCCGAAGCAATTAGAGAAGCTGCTGCATATTCCAAAAACAATGGAGGCCAATCACAAAAAGAAAATAGCGGGTCGCTACTCGGACATGAAGAAAAAACGCGAGTTGGTAATTTTCGTCATCAACCATCTCCTCGCGCGAATTTAAGCATTGATGCGGCGTGTGAAGCATTGAAAGAATATAATTCAAAAAGCTGGATTAAATGTGTTAAGGCCGCCGACCCATCACGTGCAATATCAATGGATAAGGTTTCTCAAGAGGAATCCCTACCAATTCGAACGACCGAACCTTCAAAGTTTCCAGCTTTGTTTAGTGCCACTATATTAAAATTTTTATTGACACTTTCAACGCCTTCCTTTCCAATGGAAAATTTGCCACAATATATGAACGAGATAGGAAAGGGCTTACCATTGGATACAAAATTTGCACTTTTGGTTCCAATGCATCTGAGTGCCAAACTAAAAGAAGCGTGGGTTGAAATACGTGATTATCCACTTCCATTAGCTCATATTCCTTCTACAGATAATTATCATGGAAAAATTTTGTATTCTTTCTTTCTTGAAGGAAATTTGGTGGTTGGGGAAGAACTAAAAGGTATGGAAGCGATAAGAGAAGCTTCTGTCGTTATTATGACATCGCAAGGTGATGATAGTGCATATACAATCAAAGTTCCAAGAACCGTCTCGCCTGTGAAAATATATTCGGATCTCCATGTAAAGATTAATTCTTCACAACCAACGGTTTTTTCATGGGGTATTTCCATGCAGCCGGCAGTTCAGCATTTTGCAAAGGTATTCGAAAGTTTTACTAAACCTAATCCTGACCCTTCAGAAGCAATCGGTTTTTGGGATAAAATGAGAATCATGATGCATGTTAAAATATCAATGGAGTTCAAAGGCACCGGAGACGTGCAATTTTACGCAAAAGGTTCTCGTGATCCATATTTAGTCACTGGACATGGGGTTGGTTTCGTCTTATGTTGGAGCAAAAATGTTGAAATTCGATTAGGACATGCTAATGATCAAAATGAAGTTCTTCAAGTCGATAGTGAAGAATTCACGTGTGCTATTCCTAATTTAGCTTCTGTCGTCTCTGATGGTAGCTTATCTGCAAATAATACAGGATTGAAAGCCAAACTTCAAAACGAGAGTATAAAAGATTCAGAGACTAGTACAATTCGAACTCTGAATTCATCAAATACGGTAGAATCTGAAGCGTTGTTTAATAACTATTTGAAGCGTGTAATGAAACTTTGTGGTGGTGTGAGATACGGTATGGGAGTTCATTTTCAAAGACTCTGCAATAACTCTTGTCCGGTCTGTAAAGGACAACGCAATTGTCGATTAACAGATTTTATACCTCATTATGAAATTATAACAAGAATACCTGAATATGCAACTGCGTCGAAAGGGCAGGTAATGGGCTTTTTATTTTACATTATTGTGATTTATTTATTAATTTGTTTAACCGCTCAGTTAATTATTATTATCATATTATTTAGGTATACGATTCTTTCAAAGGTTTTCGATCGGACTTTGTTCATCTTTCGGTTAGCGTTTCATGTCCCATAAATTTGAAAAATTCTGATGATTATTGTCATGATAAAAAAGATTTACAAAATTCTATACAATTAAGTCCGAAATCTCTTCAACATGTACTATCATGGGCATTTCTTTTTGAACCAGCAATGACTATTCCTATTCGACAAGGAGCTCTATTTCCTTCTCTTGAACCTCCCTCTCCAAAACTTGGAAAATACCTTGGAACTATAAAAATTAAAATATGTGTAGGGCCTTTGTTCCTTAATTATTTTTACAGAGAAGATGCTTTTGAAGATCCATTAGACGGAAGAACACACATTGTAGGAATTAAGGGCAAGATTGAAAATTTCAAATTTGATATGCATCTTCGCAGCGAAGAGAGAATTATTGAGGTGGAAGAACAGGAAGTTAAAGCTAGAGATATAATCCTACATGAAGCTGAGGTGGATTTGAATAATTTGGATCTCAGAGGAATTGCTGTCCGATATATTGAAGAAAATATTTTTTCGAACTTTTCAGATGAACATGAAAAGGATGAAAGAGAAATTTTGTTGGGTAAAGATGAAGATTTTATGTCATTACTCGTTGAAGATGAAGAGTGGGTTGATGATGATGATTACATTGAATTGGATTGGATGTTACCAGATGTCAAACCTGGTGTCAGGGTATTACCTTTAATGAGAAGTCCGCAAATGATGTATTTTAAAAGTCCGAATGAAAATGATACATTTGAAGATAAGAAAACGGACCAAGGGACTCATGTATGTGTGATGGGGCAGGGTCGAGGTAAGCCTTTAATAAAATATCCCGTCATTTATTTAAAATATCCTTCTAATTAATGCTTTTATTTTATTAGATACTGTTCAAGTTCAAATTGATTTCCTTACCGAAAGATTAAATCGATTAAGTCAGGAGATAAGTCAGCAAACTAAGATATTAAGCAACATTGAAGAGAGGATTACTGCAGATTCCAAAAATCCAAACCTACATCTACAAAATATGGTTTGTTTTTTCATTATTATTATATTTCATGTATGAATTTCGATATCATTATTCATTTTAAAACCTTTTTTTTTTTTTTTTTTTTGATCATTCTGATTAGTCACAATCTATACAAAACACCACTGCCATGTTATCACAAAAAAGAAATGTCATTCAAGAATATTTAAATGATTTAGAAAAACAACTTAATAAACCAGATCTAAAATATGTAGATGTGAAAAGTGATGAACAGGTCGATAATGAGAAAAAGCCTAGTTTTAGTTCTCCTTTATGGGCCGATACTCATGGTCATTTTGGTCATCGATTTATTATCCACAATGCTGAGGGTTTATGGAATAATTCATTACGTAACTTGATGTATAAATTTTGGAATCTTGTGGAACAACATCAAGGGTTAACATATTATATGTCAATGAGTGCGGTCAAGTTTATAAGAGACTTGCAAAAGAAGATACAGCAACAGAAAGAAAAGGAAGCCTACGAAAATTCTCTAAGAAAAGAAAGAGATTCAATGTCTTCCATTGGGTTAGATAATTATGATTTTGATGCACATATGGCGGCTGAAATGTTGAGGAAGTTGGTTGGAGAGCAAAGTACAAGCTTTGTTGTACCTAATGAAATTCTTGTAGATAAAGGTACAGATGATCAAGAAAAATCAAAAGATTTACATGATGATATTCCTGAAGGCTATTCGTTACGAAATGATTTTATAGTTCAATTTATTAATCCTCAAATTAATTTACAGTGTGAAAAAAATCCAGATTCCAGTATTATAATGTGTATAGAAAGAGCTCAACTCAAAACATTTTCAATCGTAGAAGATTGGTCTAAAGGTGATCTTATTAATGAGGTTGTGAAAACAAGGATGTTCTTTGGTTTAGACAATGCACAACTTTTTACAAGCACCAAGGAAGATTTCAAGAACGATTATTATTCAAAGATTTTAACAGCAAACAATTATGGTGCTAAGGGGCAAGAAAATTGGCCCGTGTGGGTTCCTGTGGAGGTGTTAATTAGTAACACAAAAAACAATGCTTTACCATTTGAGCAACTGGTTAAACGAACTTCTGCCACAGCACAATATGACAAATTTAACAATTTACGTATAAAAGGAAGTGACATCAAAAAAGATGATCAGATTAATGAAAATAATAAAGACATCAATTCAAATATATTAGAAGTTGACAGTTCTAAGAAAGAAGAATTTGATAAAAGAATGGATTCCTTTCATATTAATGTTCCGAATATTAAAATATCAGCAACGTCTGACCAATATTGCATATTTTTTGATGTAGTTACAGATTTATTTATGTATCGTGAACCAGCTCAAAAAGAACGTTCTGAAAGATTGCAGGCAGTTTTACTTGCAGCGGATTTGGATGATCTTGAGGGTGCGGCCGAAAGAGTAACATCTTTACAAGAAAAAATTCGACAATTAGATGATATAAGGCTCCAATATGAATTACATTCAGCAGAATTAGATGAAGAAGGAATAAAGGAACTTAGGGCAGTGGAGGTAGAATTAATAAATTCTCAAGAAGAATTATATCTTTTAATGGAAGCTATTACTGCTTCACAAGAGAAGAGACATAAAGCGGACAGTAAGGTTGCATTTAAACTTATAGCGACAGCAGATAAAGTAGCTTGGGTTATGCAAGAGAATAACAGAAAACCAATTTGTGAGTGGAAATTAGCAAATGCGCATTTTGTATTGATGACAAAAGAAGAGAATAGTAGTATAAACACTTTAGAGATAGATCATCTCGTTGTAATAAACAAACTTCCAAAACCTACATTTAAAGAATTAATATCACCATATATAATAGATAATCGTCCCGTGGATTTTAGTCGTAATAAGATGATTCGGGTTTATTGGGGAGAATTAGAACCCGTTGCCGGTATTGCAATGGTTGAACATTTTGAAATCAATATGTTTCCGCTCAAATTCCAAATGCAATATGATATTGGAAAACTTATCATGATGTACATATTTCCGGAAAAAAGGAGTGAATACATTATTAAACAAAATTCTATCAAGGCAAATGATTTTGCACAAGTTGGTAGTACTCCTATAGAACAAAAGAGAGGATCGATAGGTTTTGAACAAACGGTAAAGGCATCAAAGAAAATAACAGATTTATCTAATGATAGTTCTAGTACCGAAACTCAAGAAACATCTAGCGAAACGGATGTGGTTTCGTTCACAGACGATGGAACTTCAATTGCGAATAATCCCACATCTATAAGTAAAAAACAATTATCAAAGACAACGACAGGAGATCATACGGAATATTCATCGGAGTTGGAGTTGATGAAGACGAGAGCTTCCCAAAACAGAACATTTATTTATATAAAGGTTCCCGGTGTTACACATAATTTCAGTTATCAAGTAAGTTGTTTTACTTAAGGTTGATTTGTAATAAAGTATTTAATTAAAAAATTTATTGATTTTATAGGGCATAAAAGAAAAGAATTTGGAAGATCTTTATGATTTTGTTTTCAAAATGCCAACTCTAGAGTATCAAAACAAAACATGGTCGTGGTTAGACTTTTTGGAGCAATTTAAAAAAGGTAAACTAAATCATGCATTTAAATCATATAAGACGCCAACATTGACATTTATAAATATAAAATTTTTTAGATATTATTCGTACCATTTTGGCACATACTGGTTCCTTGATTAATCAAAAATTCATTACACAAAAACGTGTTCGACCAACCACAGCAGAACCCACATTTTCAAATGAATCCAAAGAAATAGCTGTTCCTTCATTGGCAACAGTTGTGGCCGCAGCTAACGTTACTCTGATGATGGAAGGTGAAAATGTTGAGAATGAGAAAGATGACGAAGGATCAGACAAAACTTCAATTCTTAGTAACGAAAGTCAAGAAAGTCAAAAGAAAACGAGAGGTATAAAGTAAGTATATTCTAACTTTAAGCTGTTTATTATAGAAATTTTCAACTTATAAATATATAATAAATATTTATTTATAGGTCAATGAAACACGATAAGAAGGATTCTATAACACAAAATATACCTCTTACGAATTATCAAATACATAAAGAAGCTGGTGGAACGCCACATATTTCTAGCGCAAAACCCATTCCTACTTCTTCCATAAACGAAGATATTGAAGGTAAAGGTAGATTATTACTGGGTAAAATGTATGATGAAACTAGATCAAATCAATCAAATCAAACGCATTAGATGTAAATTATATTTATTTATTTATTTATTTACAGTAGATAATGTTTGTTATTTAATATTTAATATTTAATATTAAGGATATATTTAATGTATTGTTTTTTTACAATCATGCACACGTGTCAAGTATTAATCCGCAAACTTGTTATGTTCATTAAACTACCTCGCAATTAACACGTGACGAAGAATGTGTAAAAAAATTTCTAACCAATCAGAAATAGATTTATATCATAAACCGAGTTTTAAACATGTTTGAAACCGGCTCCACATTTAATTTGTTTTAAAAAGTAAAATTAAACACGATTGTATCTCGACACGTTTAAATAAAGTGATTGCGTTTGACACGCATTCCACTCTTATAAGTCAAACATGGTGGGCTGCTCACTATATAATGAAGGAAATGTGGAAACAGACATTGTTCCGCAATTTAATTTTATTATCGGTATTGTTATAGCAGTATCAACTTCATTTGTCCAATCATTAGGTCTTACAATACAACGCAAATCTCATGTATTAAATGAAAATGTTCACCCAAAGGAACTTAGACGATCTGCATGTAAGCGACCATTGTGGCATTTAGGTTTCGATACTTATATAATTTCAAATATAATTGGTAGTGTATTTTCAATCGGATATCTTCCAATAGTTATTTTGGCTCCCTTAGGGGCTGTGACCTTGGTCTTTAATGCATTATTCGCCAAATTACTTTTGGGCGATGTGTTTACTAAACAGACAATAATAGGTGCGTTGTATTCTCACTTAAGATCAAATTCAATTCTCCTTCAATTTGAAAGAATTGTGATCAATAATGTCTCGATTCAATTATAGGGACATTTTTTATTCTGATCGGAGCAGTAATGATTGCACTTTTTGGTGTTGTCAATGAGCCAAATCATTCATTAGAAGACTTGATTGAACTTTATAAACGACCGGCGTTTATAGTATATTTTTCCATAATTGAGTTAATGATTATGATTTTTTTAGTCACAAATAAATTTGGTGAATATGCATTGGATCAAATGATTCGAAATGAACGTGACCTTACTTTAGGGTGGTCAGTGAAAAATTTTCAAAAGGTTCTCGGTATTTCATATGGATGTGTTGGGGGTATGATATCCGGTCAGAGTTTATTATTTGCCAAAAGTGGTATTGAATTATTACTTTTATCTATTTTTAATTGCGATAATCAATTTAATCGACCATTTAGTTGGTTTATCGTAATAGCATTGATCGTTACCTCTTTATTACAGGTATTGTTTCATTTCTTTAATTTTCTCTCTTTTTTATTCACCGCACTATTTGTAACATTATTAAAAACAATTATATGTTACCTTATTTTACCTGATTTTGAATTCAG
Source organism: Funneliformis geosporum (assembly GCA_946474995.1). Classification (NCBI taxonomy): domain Eukaryota; kingdom Fungi; phylum Glomeromycota; class Glomeromycetes; order Glomerales; family Glomeraceae; genus Funneliformis; species Funneliformis geosporum. The sequence continues at coordinate 12,991 of CAMKVN010001562.1, forward strand.
CTTTATTATCTTAATAAGGGACTGAGGTTATGTGACACGGTTATTTTAGTACCTCTTTCATTTTGCACATATAATGTTTCCACAATATTTAACGGTCTTGTGTATTATAATCAATGGAATCGTTTACATTGGTGGCAAATATTTCTTGTTATAGTGGGTATAATTATTCTGATATGTGGTGTGCTTGTATTATCATGGCGAAGAAGTACGGCACCAGAAGAAGAATTATTAGATGACAGTATGTTATTAGGACGTGATCTTGAAGGATTAACCGAACTTTATGAAGGAGAAGAATTTAATATATACGCAGAGAACATGGATATGAATAATTCTGAATCATATCATAATTACTATTCTTTGGGAGAAAATTCATCTACCTCAGGAATGTTAACATTTGAACAGAGTGACGAAGAGAATGATGATGCGGATGAAAAATCATCTTTGCTGGGTAAAAGATAATTACAGATATAGAATAGACATAGATTGGTTCAATTTAAAGAAAACTACGGTTATATAATCTTTACATACGTGTGTTAATAATAAGGGAAACATAAAATTTGGTCTAAAGATTAATTTATTTCATATATATATATATGTACAAATATTAATAAAATTTCAGATATTGCGAATTAATTATTATATTTTCGAACTATGATTTAAATTATTAAAGTCCCTATCTAACGTTCCTTTATTATTCGTTTAGGAAAACTTGCGTAATCAATTCAAACATATGGTTTATAAACGGATTTTCTGATACGTTTCAATAGACTTTTTAAAATTCGGTCAATCGGATCATTTAAAGGTTATGAAATTATGAAACCGATATCAATACCAGTTTGTCCTCGAATAACTGTATAACTTCGAAATCATGTGATATATTTGTACGATTCAGGGGGTTACTTTTTTTGAACTCGTATATTTGATAATTCCGTAGCTTGCCTCCGAGGTTTCCAACAACGAATTGATAACTAATTTGAACAAAGAAACACCTTCTTTAAATTTCTTAACGTAAGTAGGAAAATTCTAATGTTTGTGAGAAAAGGCAAAGATAATTAATTATATAAAGGTATTTCAAGAGAATAAGTTAGAACGTTCATGTATTGTGTAAAGAATAATATAAGCTCTTAATTGTGTAAAGAACCAATTATTATTCGAGAATATTAGTAATGATCCTTGGATATTTGCCCAATTTTATTAATTCTATATTAGGCTCTCTTCTCTCGAATATAAACTATAAATGGGTTCACCAATTGAAAATCCGTGGATTCAAAGCTCAAGGTTAAACCAACCCAATGTAATCACATTGTTCCTTGAGCCAATTAACGATACTTTTCAACCAAAGCGAATAACTTTGGTTGAAGGTGGTAGCATTAAAATTGGTCGTATGACCAACAAAGGAACGACCCCAACAGAGTCAAATGGCTATTTCGACAGCAAGGTATTATCTAGGAACCATGCTGAAGTCAATTACCATAATAATCAAGTTTTCATTAAAGACCTGAAGTCAAGTAACGGCACATTCATAAATGGTAAGAGACTAAGTGCTGAGGGTAAGGAGAGTAACCCTATCGAGCTCAGACATGGTGACGAGTTGGAATTTGGAGTTGACATCATTAACGAGCAAGACAAGAAATTGTTATTCCGTAAAGTTGCTGCAAAGGTTTGCCTCTTACAACCCGGAGGTAACCTTTATGATCCTGTAATTACAGGAATTGAGCATCAAAAGATTACAAATGGACATGTATGTAATTTCAAGTTTATTTAACTAAATAATCTTTTATATGTATATATATATATACCTAACAACACAATTTTTATTATCTTCAGAACAATAAACGACGAGGGATTCGTTCACAGCAAGCTTCTCTTAATGCCGAAAATTCCTTGTTTGCAATGTTGGAGGTAGAACTTTTAGAGGATTTTGTAGTTATTTTATTTTATTTCATATATATATTGTTCTAAACCAAGTATAATTTTTCTCAGGCTGAATTGGAACGTGCACGTTCCGAGTCCCAATACCTATCAGACATCGGTAGCATGCTTAATGATGCAACTAACACAGTAGATGCAAGAAGCAAACGGGTAAACTAAAGAAATTTTATTATCCAATTATTTACTTTATAAACTTTAAATAAAAAAAATTAACAATTCACAAATAAATCCCCCGTTATAGACACCTTCTGATAAGGTTATAGATTTTCGATTCTATGAAGAATCTCGCGCTATGCTTGAGGAAGCACGAATTAAACTTAGAGAAACAGAAGTGGAGTTAAATAAAGCGATATTTGCTAAAATGGATTATAAAGAAAAGTTTATGGTTTCAGAAAAAAACTTTATTGAATTAAAACAAAGATACATGTCTTCCGAGAATAGGGTTACTGAGCTGGAACAAAAATACACGTCATCTGAAAAGAAAATCGGAGAGTTAGAACAAACGCGCACTGCTTCCGAAAAAAAATGTAAAATGTCAGACCAGAAAGTGATTGAGCTTGAGGACAAGTGCAGTGTGTCTGAATCAAGGATTCGAGTTCTTGAGGACGCCTTACAAAGCACATTTAACGCTCAAACAAAGTCTTGCAAATTTGATGATTTAGAGGAACGACTTGCAAAAGTAACAAAAGAATTATCAGACGTTCAGTTTACTCTTGACAAAACTCGTGACCATCTCAAGAAGTCCGAAAAAGAGCTTCATGCATCACAGAAGAAATATAACGATGCTAAGAAAACTATTAAGGAACTTCGTTCCGTTGAAAATTCATTTGAACACCGAAATGAAGAGAAACTTTCACTCTTATCTCGCATACAAACTCTCGAAGATGCATCCAAGAAAAGTGATTCCGAATATGGCGTCCTTCGGGAACAACTAAAGAAAGCCGAATCTCTCAACAAAATTTTAAAAGTGGAAGTAGATAGTTTACAAGAACAATTCGAGATGAGAGTGGAAGAAGAAATATCCCTACGATTAAGCTCTTCTCAAGGAGGATTATGGCGCCGCCACAAGAAGCAGGAGTCAGAGCCTGTTAAAGAGGGCGAAATGACCGACGAACGTGCGATTGAAAGTATAATTTTCGATGATAAAAAGTCCAACAAGAAGTCTAAAAAATCCATCTTAATTAAGGTAATTACAGGTATTTTATTGGTTTTTTGAAATCATTGTTAAAATAAAACTTACCAACTTCATTTATGGATAATAGGGATCAATTAGTGTTGTAGTTCTTGGAATTGGCACTTGGTGTCTCTTCAAATTTTATTCTTGAATGCATCAAAAATAAAAGCACCACTAAACAGCATTTCATACATGGATCCGAGTTAATAATTAAGTCATGTCTAGCATATTTCATAAACACAATCACATGGTGTGTAAATACATTTTCTTCTTTTAATAAGTTTATATAAAGGAATATGTATTAAATTATTTTAGTTTATTAGTTACTCCAAGGATTTTCGGTTAGGTCAGTAAAAGAATTTGTTTTTTTCATTACACTAATTTAATAATAAGTAATGTATATAGTTATAATATTTCATCTAGCCTTTGGGTTGTAAAATTATCATCATGCAAATCATTAATTATAATTAGCAAATCATATTTATTGAAACATAATAATATAATTTTAATTTAACTGTAATAAATATTTAATCTCCACTTTCATTATAATTAGTTTCAATCAAACTTATTTAATATATTATATAACAGGATTATTTTTTCTTTAATAAAAAGGTTATAGAATTGAAATATTCAAATTCTGTTATTTTATTAATAAAAACATAATATATAAAATAAATTATAGAATGATTAGAATGATTCTTAGAAAAGTAGTAAATTTCTGATTTTTTAATTAATTATATCTATTATATTTAATTATAAATTTGTAATGATTGATTATTATAAAATTTAACCAATAAAATTGCAAAAAGTTAAATATTTGTTATATTAACTTGAACATATAAATTTTTCTTTAAATTTATTTAAGGATTTTCATTTTATAATTATCATAACCATTTTATGATATTTTAAAATTAAATAATAGTTAATATTTTGTGTCATACATATTCAAATGAAATTTTTTATAAATTAATTTTATTTGTTAAGAAATTTTTTTTTTCTTTTAAATAATGATTTAAAGATAATGTTGTAATTACCAAAAAATGTTATATAATTTAATTTATTAATATCACAATTAAGTTGCAATTCAAATAAAATTTAAAAATAATTATAGGAACCATCTTTAATTTTTTTAGTTTTTTTTATATTATTGATTTATTCTTTTATTTATTCTTTATAATAAATTTTCTTATAATATTTTTTTTATTCATATTTTTCTTTTATTATTATTATTTATTTTTTATCTTTCTTTTAGTAATATATATTTTTTATTAATATAATTCTTTTAATATTATTATTATATTATTATTCTTATATTATTTTATAATTTTTTTATTGTTCTTCTAAATTTAAATGCTTTTCAAAAAAATTAAAATTTTATTTTAGGCAATATAACTATACATGAAGTCGAAATGAAAACCTAAAAGTTGAAATGTTTCGACTTTGGAGGTCAAAGTCAAATTGAAAAGTCGAAATGGTCAAAATTACGTCATATCACATGATTTTTTATATATAGAAAAAACAAAAAAAAAACAAAAGATGTATGATCTCAGTCAATATCGCACCGATTTGTATGATACAACTACCATTCGATTCCCCGTGACTAGACGAATCCAATGAGCTAACATTCATTGATTTTAGATCATCTTTTTTTTTAAAGACGCAGTAATGCATT
>CAMKVN010001563.1:0-17766 GCA_946474995.1 Funneliformis geosporum
TTTTTAGCTTCTAAGTAACATTACATTTCTTATTATATAATTAAAAGATAAAACTTATTATAATAGATTACATATTTCTATAATTAATTTAAAAAAAAAAATTTTTAAAAATATTAATTATTCATAAAAGTAAATCAGAAGAAAATTTATAGTAAATAAGCAGGCAAATTTGCCTGCGAAACCTACAATCTAAGGGATAATCTGTGACTATTATTCAATTCAAGTTATACAACTATTGATCCTACTTTTATAAGTACTCTTTGCAGACGATATGGCATTTGTCTATTACAGATCAGCTCCCATTATCTCAATTGGTTCACGATAGGTGAGAATATTTATTACCATTACCTGTTGTCAGAATGGTATGGATTTAGATGAAGTGGACTTACACCTTATTAGTGGTAGCTACCATTATATTATATAGATAACTTAGGGTCTTCTTATTCTACAAATTCGTGATCTTTAACATACATAGTATACACATACCCTATAAAATTCATTCCTGAAATCAAACTGGTAAATTCTGCAAACTTAATTTGTTGCAATCTGCCTTGGCTAAGGGTTGAACTAGGGTCTATTGTAGTGTAACCTATGATAGGCTTAGCGATTTACCACTAATCTAGGATCACTTGATCCTATATAGAAAAAACCTTTTTTTTTGCTTTGCTAAGATTGCGCTGATGATTGTATGATATATACAGCTCACAAGTAGCTATACAACTTATTTGGTTTGAATCACTATTACCTCCTTTTAACATTTTTAAGTCTAGTGTGAGTATGCAAAACCTAGGTACATAATTGTCAAATATCCGAGTAGACTGCCATATCACTAACCCATATGAGAGAACATATAGTATCTGTCATTATGTATATTCATCATTACTACTGGAAATTAGGGTCAAGAATAACCTAAGATAATAGCCTACACTATAGTTGCCTCACTATACGTCAAAGTCATCCAGAGAATCGAACTCCAGCCTTAAAATTCTAGTTGTGATATAGGCATCACAATTATTGAAAACACTGCAATATCAACCACCTATAACCTGTGGGCTATTGTTCAACCCAAGTTATACAGTACCTACCATTGATCCTACTATCACAGGCACTCTTTGCAGATGATGCAACACTTTTTCATTACAGACTAGCCTCCACTATCGATTCCAAACTCAATTGGTTTATGATAGATGAGAATATCTATTACCACTATCTGTTGTCAGGATGGTATGAATCTAGACAAAGTGAACTTACATCTTTTGATGGTAGCTACTATCACACTATATAGACATCTTAGGGTCATCATATTTTACAAATTCATGATCTTTAACGTACATGATATGTATGCATCCTATGATATTTATTTCTAGAATTGAATTGGTAAATCTCACAAACTTTTAGTTGAATATAATGATTTAATAAACTAGGTAATGGGAACTATTAGGAACGTCTGAAGTATTAATCAATATATTTAATACTGTTTATTTATAAAGTTAAAAATACGATTAATTAAAAAAATGTCTGTATTACTAAATTAAAAATTATCAATTCCTAATTTATATTAAAATAATTTAATTGTGTTCTATAATTGCGTCATGTTGATCTTTTTTATTAATAAATGGATTATGATTTAAGAAAATCAAGTTCTAAGAAATTTTTGACTAAAATTAATATCTTATTATATTTTAATCTAAATGTAATAAAAATTAAAATGCAATTAAAATCTCAATTTTATTAAAAAATTCTCAGAACTTGATTTTCTTGGATCACAATCCAAATGTTCGAAATACTGAAAAAATTAAGTGTGTTATACAAAATGATTGATAAAAATGTGATTGGCAGATCATGCATCATAACAGATACCACACGCATAGTTTCAGCTCTAATCAGAAATATCTTATGCTTACGCTTTGGACAATTAATTGCATAATTTAATTATTAATTATTTGTATTAAATAAATTAGTTAATTATATTAATGTAATGATTCAGATAATGTTTACGTAATTTTATTTAAGCATAATAAGTATTTATGAAATTTTAGTTGAATGTAATAATTTAATAAATTAATTACATAATTTTAATTATTAATTATTTGTATTAATAAATTAGTTAATTATATTAGTTGATTTTTTTTATAAATAAAAAAGTTTTTTCCTTTCTCAAAATTAAATTTTCTTCATAATTTTCTATTCTCTTCTAATTTTTTTAAATAATTCTTTATTTTCATAATTTATTTTTCAAAAATATTCTTATTTCTTATATTTTTTTTATTTCTGTTTTTTTGCAAATATTGTTCAAAATTAACTGAATTTTCTTATTTTTTTTTATTTTTATTTTTTGTAATTTATTTTTCAAAATCATTTTTATTTCCTCAAATTATTTTTTTTATTTTTATTTTTTGCTTAAAATCATTTATCCTCTTTATTTTTTCAGAAATTATTGTTACTTTTTTTCTTTTGCTTCTATTTTTATATATCAAAAAAAAATGTTTATCGCTGAATAGGAGGATAATAAAATTGTCAGTTTAATTGAGAAAAAAAAGAAAACAATGAGTTTTATTATAAATTTGACCAAATTTTAGAACAGAATTACACAAAAAATCAATTTAGAAAAAAAGCCATTTCATACTGATGAATAATATCAAATCAAATTTAATAATTTGATAAAAGATTATAATATAAGTCTTATTTATAATAAAATTTTATTTTTTGTAATAGTTTAGTAAAAAATTTTTAAATTATATTTTTATTATATAGAATTCGGTTGAATTCGAAAAAGGTAAAGGTAAAGGAAAAATGATTTGTTTAGCAAAATTGCATTATAATGAATTTAAAACATAATTTTGAAAAAAACCAAATAAAAAAATTTATATTTTTTCTAATTTATTTTTTAAATACTCAAAATATATATATATATATATTTTTTTTAGTAAATACATATAATATAAAATGTAATATTATTTTAAAAGTAGAAAAAAAAAGTAAAGCTGAAAGTAAGCTTTTTTTTTTTTTTTTATTTAAAAAAAAATATATTTTTTTTTTTTGCTTAAAAAACTTTTATTTATTTTTATTTATTTATTTAAAAATAAAAAATGATTTAAAATAACAATTAAAAAAAAGATGAAAAGTAATTTGATAATTGTTAAAATTATTTAATTTTTTTTAAATTTGAAATTTGAAGATAAAATAAATTTTGTTTTATTTTAATATTGGATAATAAATATTAGGAATTACTTCCATTGTATGAGAAGATTATTTGTATTAATGAAAATACCAAATGAATATAAAAAAAATGAATTCGTGAACAATTAGCATTACTTATTATAATTTATATTTTTGAAAAATTTAAATTGTTTTTTTTCAAAATTTTTCTTTTTTTTTTTTGTAAAAGAAGAATTTTATTTGTTTTTTTTTTGTTTTATTAGTTTTTTTTTTTGTTTAAAGAAATTAATTTTTGTTTTTTGTTTATATTTATATTTTATATTTATATTTTGCAATCTATATTTTTTATTTTTTTGTATTATTTGTTAATTTTTGAATTAATATATATATATTTTTTTATGTAAAAAATATATATTTCTTTGCATTTATTTTTTGATTCATAAATAAATAAATATGTAATAAACAAATATCTGTTTTATTAAAATAAATTTTTTATTTAACATTATTTATTACTGCAAACTAAAAATGATTATGCAATTATAATAAATGAAGTTATAAGATCAAAATACATAAAATATTTTATTTATATAAAAAAAATACTATTCTGAATCCTAATCAGGTTTATCATCATTTTCTGAAGCAAGTACATTAGATGTAAGAACAGCTAATTTTTTTGGTTTTTTGTTATAGGTTTGTACAGTTGATTGAGTTTTATATTTGTTAGATACAGGTGTAAGTTGTTGAGATTAAATTATACTTGATGTAGAAGCAGGAGAAAAGGAAAGTTCATCATCAATAATTTCTATTATTGATGTTGAATTAGGGTTGTATTTGATAATTTTGAGATAAAAGATTGTTGAAATTTTTGAAACAGACATGTTTTTACATTTTTTGATTGAGTCTTATGTATTGCTTGAACAGTTGATAAAGTAATAATTTATACAGATAATGAAGTTTTTAAAGAATTTAATCAAGGCATTTGTTTGGTAAAGGTTACTGAAATAGGAGATTATTGATTGCGTAAAAGTTAAAATTATGTAATTCTATATATAACTTTTTCTCTATAAAAGTTAATGCAACACAAAAAAATATCGAGGATCTATATCTTATGGTATTAGTTTGGTTGGTAAATTGATTTCCATTTAGATGAAATATTGTAATTACAATTTCAGTCAGTTTATTTTTAATAGATAATTGGTGATAATGCAATCAAATTGAACTCCAATTTCAGTAACAACTGCAGATTTGAAAGCTAAGGTTATACCTATTACAATTATTTGATGAATTGGTAAATTTTTAGGATAAATATCTAAAATAATTGCTGCATTTAATATTAACTATATTTTTTTATAAAAAATGAAAATGAACTTATATTAATATTTATTTTATATAAAATTTTTTTTTTATAAAATACATACATTAATTTCACAATTATTAGCTCCTTTAGCAAACTTTGAATTTGCAATTGACAAAACTTGACCTTCTTTTAACCTTGGAACATAGCAAAGTTTTAATTCATTGATTGGATAAAATATGATAATTAAGAAAGTTTACATTAAATTACTTTCTTTAAGTCTTGCATGACCAATAGCGTTTTTTACAAAGAAGTTAGTAGAAATTTTTTCTTTGAATTCTGAAATATATAAAATCATTGAAAATGAGGCAAACATTATTATATATTGTTATTAAAGAAAAATTATAATTTTTTTTTTCACGTATAAATTTGATTATTTATGTTATTTGTGTAAAATTTTAAAATTTATTATTTTTTTTAAGAAAACTTAAATTTTTTTCTTTTTTTATAATAAAAGAAATTTTTTTTTTTTTTTTATAATTATAAAAGAATCTATTTTTTTATTTAACATGTGAACAATTTTTTTAACTAATTTTTTATTTAAACAAAGCAAAATAAATGTAACTTACGTAAATTACAACTTATTTTAAAAAATAAAATCAAAAAAAAATGAGGTGTAGAATTTAAAAATAAGCTAGAATGTTAAATATTATGAAAAATCATAATGTAAAATTGAAATAAAAATTAGTAAAATGTTATATCTTTTTTATAAAAAACATTATTTTGCAAAGAAGCTAGTTAATATTTCTTGTAATTATAAAATTATTTTTAATTGAATATTATATTTTTTATCTTTATATTTTTTTATATTTACTGAAAAATATTATAAAAAATAATATTCATTAAAATTTTTTTTATGAAATTTTTTTTTCTTAAAATTTTTTCTTAACATGAACATAAATAAAACAAAACAAAACAAAATCAAATAAAGAAAAATATAAGATCAAATGTATTACAAATAAAAAATAACAAATTTGAATCGAAAGATTTAATTACTAATTACAAATATAGTTTATTCATTTTATCTCAAAAAAAAGAAAGAAAAATGAGGTTAAAATTTAAAAAGGATTAGATCTACTTCAAGAAAAAATAAACTATAGTTCATTTATTTTATTTTCAAAATAAGAAACAAACAATGAGATTAAAGATTAAAGAGTGTTAGTTTAGTTCTATCTCAAAAAAAAATACTATGAAAAAATGTAATACAAAAAAAACAAATGATCAAAAAATCAATTCAATGAAATTAAATATCAATGAAAAATAAACAAAAGACCAACAAAAAATCAACAAAACCAAATTTTTGCAGAAATATCTTTTATATGATATTCAAATTTAACATATTAAAAAATGGCATAGGAAAGCTTAAAATGCGAATTTATTCTAATGATAACATAGAAGCATTTAACAATAACAGTAGCTGTAGCTGTAGCTATAGTTATAGCAGTAGCTAACCTATAGCTATATAGCTACTTTATAAAATTGAAAATCGATATTCATATTGTGTATTATTAAAAATAATAAAATCATATAAATCATTTAAAGATTAGTATAACCAAGATACAAATCAAGCAAAAAAATCAATTTTTAAGAAAATGATCATTAATAAATTACAATGTTAATCTCTCTTCTTCATCTATTTTGCAGATCACTTTGTAGATTCATTTACACTATATATTATAATAAAAAATATAAAATATAAAATATTAAGCATATGTATTATATGTATTTCAAATTGTGATTTTAATGAATTATTAAAATTTTCAAAATTATTGAAATTGGCTATTATATATGATAATTGACAAAAATACAAAACACAAAAATTATATAATAAATAATTAGCTAATTACAAATAATATAAGATAGAAATAATTTCAAAGGAGTTTTGTATTGTGTTTATTATATTTGTTATAATATCTTATTAGTGATAATTTTATTATGATGCACGATATTACGTCAAACATAATTGATGAATGGTAATCTTAACAATCAAGATTCTTAACTTTTTACTATTTCTCTGATTTTTCTAATTTTTTAACGATCTCTAATTTCACACATTTCTTTAATATATAATTTCTTTATTTTATTATATTTATTATATTTCTTTATTATCTTAAATATTTATTTCATATTGATGTATTTTATATAAATATCTTGTATTTCTACCTCAATAAATGGCAGAGTTATTACCAATTTTCTAATAAATCAATAATATTTATTTCTTTCATAGTTTAGGCGTACTTAAACTCCCTGTTAGCAAATAATCTTTATTAACTTAACGACAAACAGTTTAAACTTAACAACCTATTCTACTCAAAAATATAAGAAATTGACACTTGTTTTTTATGTCAAATATGTTTGAATTATAATAAACTATTAATTTTTTAAATACTGTCAATATGACATGAGTAAATAATAAGAAATACAAAAAAATGGAAAAGCTAATGTATGATTTAAATACAAAATACAAGATTTATAATGAATTATAACTGTTTGAATTAAGTAAAGCTAATAGAATTTATTTATATAAAATGGATTTTTCTCAAAAATTAAATATAGTTTATGTTCAACATATTATAACTTAATAATAAGGTTAAAAAAATTTCAAAATAACAAAGATCATTTCAGCAAATCTACCAAAAACTTATAAATCTAATATCAAATCAAATTAAGCATCAAGGTTAATTAGCTTTAATCATTCAGCTAAAAATTCTAGAGAAATAAATAATAATAATAATAATAATGTTGATGAAAATGATGATAATAATAAGAACAATAATGATAATAAAGTAGATGAAATAGAAGAAATGAATTAAATAGGATTATAAGCATATTGAAAAAACAAGTTGCTATAAGAAAGATTTTAATGGATCTGATATGAATATAAAATTTTTTAATTTATATATTATGTTATATATTATATTTATTAAAACATTAAAAAATACATTCTGATTATTATTTAGATGAAATTGTTAAAGAAATGATTAGAAGGATTTACAAAATCCATATTTCTAAAAATAAAAATAAAATTATAATTAATTAAATTATTATGAAATATTATATATAATAATTGGGGTTCCTTAAAATGAATCAAATCAAATATTCAAGCAATTTGAATTTGATCAAATTGAATATAAAATTTTTTTTAATTTTTATTCTAGTTTTAATTAAGAAAATTATTAGTAATTGCACTAAAAAATTTCAAAGATAACTTTTACAAAGTAAGTTTAGTAACAGGTAAATTTTTACTATTAAACTTAATAAAATAACTTCGCAGTTTCAGTTTTACTAAGAAAACTTAGTAATAACCGCTATCGCGGCTTCAGTTTTACTAAGAAAACTTAGTAATAACTGCTATCTCAGCTTCAGTTTTACTAAATAATAACTGCCATTTTAGCTTCGTAACAATTTTATTAGTAAAAAAATGTTTCTAAAGCTGCGGACGTGTTTTTTACTAAGTTTCTTAGTAAAAATGTCTCCAAAGTTGTGAAGGTGTTTTTTACTATATTTTTCTTAGTAAAAAAAGCATTTCTGAAGCTGCAGAAGTGCTTTTTACTATAAATTTTTTAGTAAAAAAGCATTTCCAAAGCTGCAGAAGCACTTTTACTATGGGTTTTTTTAGTAAAAAAGACATTTTTGAAGTTACGGAAGCACTTTTTACTATAGTTTTCTTAGTAAAAAAGGCATTTCTGAAGCCACAGAGGCACTTTATGCTATAGTTTTCTTAGTAAAAAAGGCATTTCTGAAACCGCAAAGGCACTTTTTACTATGGTTTTCTTAGTAAGAACCACTTCTGAAACTTTGAAGATGGCTTTACTATTGATTCAAATCTAATCAAATATTTGAATATTTGATTTGAATTTGATCGAATTGAATCAAATATTAATTTGGATTTGATCAAATAAATCATTCTTTGATTTGAATTTGATCGAATCAAATCAAATATTCAAATATCAAATCAAATTGCAGAACTCTACAAATACCTTTGTTGATACGAACAAATGTGATATCTTAAAGAGTATAATAGGAAATAAGTTTTCTCTAGTATCAGCAAATAATCCCTATACAGGTGGTAATCCCACTATTAATACACCCGCTACATTTATTGTTTTGTTACGACATAAATATCAAGAAGTGATGGCTGAAAATGCAGAATTAACTTTACAGTCATTGATACAAGAAAAACTTAACTTGACAGATTCTCCTGATGTCTATGAATCTAGAGTCTGAAATATATAGTAGGTTTGTAGATGATCAGGTATTACTAGCATTATATACTCATTTACCCCCAGATCTTCATAATAGTATAAAAATATATATAACTATAAGAGATGCAGGTAATTAAACTATAGATAATTTCTTTGCTAATTTCAGGAAGTATTGGGTAGAATGTCAAGTTGGACAAAATATGTTACCTCAAACTGTTAATAATCAAATCTAACCTCAATTTTGTTCTCAAGAAGCCATCTCAGCTTATTTTGAAAAGTTAAATACCAAAATAGCTTCTTTAGATGCACAGTTAGCAGAATCAATACAGGTGCATTTTAAACTTGTCCAACACTTACAGCTACCTGAAAATGTAATTAATTAGAATAATGCTTCAATCTTTGATAGTCATATTAATCAAAAATTGGAAAAAAGATTAGGAGTAATTGAAATTAATTTAGCCAAACTTACCAAACTCATAAGAGAAGATACCATAAATACCAAATTAGCCCAGTATCAGTATTCAGAATTTTCAGACTATAATAATAGAAGATTGGAAAAAAGATTAGAACAAATTGAAGCTTACATAGCCAAATTTATCAGAAAAGATACCAGAAGTGCCAAAACATCTCAGTGTTAATGCTCAGGGTTCTCACCTTTTGAAGGATTCAAAAAAAGATTAGGACAAATCGAAATCCTATTAGCTAAACTTGCCAGGTGTTTCAAATTCAAGAGTAAGCGAATACAGCAGGCGAAAAGTCTTCTGCTGATTTTTTTGACAATGACACTACCTTTCCGTTAAAGTCTGAGGATAATGATGATGACTCTGATAATTTTTCGATTGAATCAGACTCTGAAAATATGATACGAAAATTTACATAACTTATGGAAAAAAAAGTGAACTATGCTGAGCAGAGTGGTCATTCCAATAAGTCTTCAAGCTTTAAAATTAATAATAGATTCAAGCCTCATAAGTTAAATCAGAATAATAATTCACTATTTACCTGTAATATCTTATCAGAGAAAGGTAGCCAAGATATTAGGCAGGTATCTTTAGAAGAAACCATTTGCAAAATAATTCAGAGTGAATTTGTAAATTATTTCCTATACATAATTTAACAAGTTAAAAACAAAAAAAAAAAATTAAAAGTAAGCCTGTTTTAGCTCAAGATTCAGATGAAGAGAATATTTTAGATAGTCTTATGAAAATAGATTTCATCTAAAAAAAGAAACTTACTACAAATATTGCAACTATAAAATATAAGATTAAGCATCTTAAAATTCTAGTTATAGCATTGGATTCTTGTACTAAACTTTCTATTGCAATATCAGATATTATTGAATATGTAGGATATAGGATCAATAAATCTATAAAACATGATTTTAGTGATATTGCTACTCTTCTGATTGTGTCTGTTAGAGTTATTCATGATTTACCAATAACCTTAGCTCCAGGTTGTACCATTTTTTAGTTGCGAAGTACTCTAAGCTAATGCTAAATATTTTCTAATTTTCTTCTCAAGAAATATGATGCGCAATTGATTAGGATAAAGATACGTTAAAGCTCCACTATAATGGAAAGAATTTTACTATTTCAATCACAATGCATAAAATCAAGAACAAGCACAAGGTGAACTGCGTAACCACTACTTCCGAATGTGATGATTCCTCAACCTCAAATTGTATTTCGCAGAACTTGCAATACTTAAGTGAGAATGACACATTAAAAAAGACGCATGAGCTATGAAGAACTAGAAAAAATGCTATTTACTAGTATCTAAATGAATTTAAAAATTATAGGATACTATAACGATTTGTATAGTTATGATGTTAAGTCCCAATTGCCAATGTAAATGTAATAATGCAACCCTTTATTCTAACCTTTTTCATTTCAATATTTACTTTCTTAAACATCTCTGAAATATCTCCAGAATCTTGCAAAATAATAAGTGATTGATAGGAAATGATTCAGATAATATATCTATTGTATTTTTTTTTTACTTCTAAATCTCTACCTACTATTTCTAATAAATTATCAGAAACACGAATAAACTTAGATCCTGATGTTTTCTTTTTTTACTTATCCTACAGTTAGCTTGAACGAGCTGACTCATGTACTGGAGATGAATTAGGGATATGAAGTTTTGCTATTTGTCTGTACTAAGAATTTCTGCCAATTCATATTTTTTACTCTGTTGCAACTGTTCACAATTGTTCCATATATTATGGATGCGTTCTTTATGTATATGATAATTTCTCACTATTATATATGTAGGAATCTTATTTTTGAGATGCTTAATTTCTTCGATTTACTTAGGTATCAAATCAGTAGCATCTCATTGATAATGAGTTTATAAATATAGGTTGGCTATGTAGTTCTTCCAGTAATTTTATGACAATAAAAAATGATAGAAAATAATATTTATTATTTTTAAACGATATAAAATGTTGCAAAATGATGTAAAATAATATTTATCGTATTTATAACATTAAAAAACAATAAAAAATAATGGAAAATAATATTTATTATTTTATATATTTAAAAACTCTTTCCTTATTTTTACAAAAATTCTGAAAAATGACAAAAAAAACTATTTTGCGAAGAAACCCAAACTGTAACTGTTCTAGTTTACCTGTTAGTAATAGAACCCACTACCACCAGCAAAAAGAGTCCAACTTGCACAGCAAGAAAAAGAACCTCAACAACAAACACCAGTTCAGTCAACATTTACTTAAGAAAATAAAACTACAACTGAAGAAACTATAGATATTGACCCAACTTCTTCTACTATTAATAAGGGTAAAGTACCAGAAACCCCTCTACAACCTGAAAATAAAGTGTATGACAATGACCAAGCTTTCAACGCCTCAGAAAATATGCTTTCAAATAACACAGAAAAGAATATTACACGCTTTGAAAGAGAACAAGACTCTCCAATTTTCTTTGCTTACTGCATTGCAGATATCTTTCTCCCAGGCAAATCCAATAAAGAAAAAACAAATGCTGCCTGTGATTTGTTTTGTGACACTGAATACCCTTATTTATTGGTGTATTTGTTAGAAATCCCCCCACCGACCCAATAAAGAAAATTATCAGAATTGGATTTACTACACAAGTTGACATAGAAAAAGCCGTTGCTTTTCACATTTCTAATATGGAAAATACCACATTTTTACCCCTTACACAAACTCTGATCAGCAAATTTACCCTAGAAAAATTCATTAAAATTACAGAGATCTTAATCTCAGTAACTGATGTGAATATTCGTGCAGTATTTTCCTTTTTTGGCAAGATCATCAGATGCTCTATGACTACAAAAAAATTGTGGTAACAAGTTACTGTAACGTATGATGACACTACTGACATGTCCCAATTTGATAGTATTGATAGTTATTTTGTACTCAAAGATTTAGTTCGTATCTACAAATGCATTCTCTCCAATGAAGAAGTTAGAGCTAAATCAAAATTCTCCTTAAAATTAACCAACCTCCCTATTGATACAAATGGATGCCAACTTATTAATATTGGTAGAACCGTAAATGCAATGGCATGGGTAATTCCCAAAGCAAAATCTAACTATCGTAACTTACAGTATGCGGTATTCTACTTTAAATCACAAGAAAGACTTGATTTTATTAAAGAATGTGATACTTTTTATCTAGATCAAAAGAAACTCATTTGGGCTGACTCCAACACAAAACTATGTTATATTTGCTCAGTTCCTAGACATCAATCATATAACTACTGCTGTAACCGTAAAGCACCCAATGATAAACAAATGCAGAATCTATATCAGAGATACCAACTTGCACAGTTTAGCAATTACAAAGCTCCTCTGCCTAAACCCAAAACTCCTCAAAAAAATAACAATCAAGTATTCAAATGTACAGAAAACTCAAATAGTTATCAACAACTCAACGATTCATATGCTCATACTACCAAAAATTCTGACCCTAATGATCCTTCCAACTACCATCACCCTGACCAGCGAAAAACTAATGCAAAAGGTGATCAAATCCTTGCTGCTAGTATCCATACAAATCAGGATTGGGCAGAGAGCACTGAACATGAATATTATCAAGATAACTGCTCCAATCATCCAACCGATAATCAACCTAAATTAGACCAAATTATGCTCAAACTCGAACTTATCACGAATCAACTCACTTCGATTCACAATGATCTTTCCTTCACTATTGATAGAGTCAATGCTATTGAAGAAAATTTAGGCATCACTGCTCTAACCCAAAAAGAAGCAGATGAACTTGATGCTTCCCCAACTATGAAAGATGATGATTATGAAGACCACAATCCTTACAAAGCTGGCATCATTAGTGACTATACCGAAGTTGATCACTTACGTGATGAGAATGATACCTTTAGAGCAAACCTTGAAATGAATATTAAAAAGCTTAACTACGCGCTTCAAGCGGTAGCCCAAATGCAACGTGTCTTAAAGACCTCAAATGTTATTAAAGATATCATTTCAGTTGAAGCCCTTATTGCTCCATCAATTAATTGCAGAAATGAAGATAATGTTTTTGTATCCTCCCATCACAATTCTTCTAATTATTATGATTAGTATAACAAATGCTTCTAACACAAACGATCAATCCACATTTTCAAATATTTCCTTTTCATCTACTCCTCTCATTTTATTTCAACCTTAAACATTGTCACCCATAACGTTCGTTCTTTCAATAACCCTTTCAAACAAAAATTGTTAACCAGTCTTTACCTGTGTAATTATCTCAATGTCATTGACATCCAAAAAACTAATTTTAATTCAAATAGAGATATTTCTGCATTATGTTTTTCACTTCCCCCATCCTTTGTTCCCTTTTTCGAACATAAACAAAACTCTCAACAAGTTGGCTTTGGTATAGGCCTTCTTATCAGAAAACCACTTACTGACCACATATATAATCATGCTGGTAACCTGGAAAGATACATTTATGTAGACTTACAATTCCCAGCGTGCTTCAAAATTAGAATTATCAACGTATACATTTCAAGTTCTAATGTTCAACTACGTTCTCAAACCATCAAAGAGGTATCCGAAATTATCCAACAAGCTTTGACAAGGAATATACACATTATCCTTCTTGGCGATTTTAACACTATCCCAACCCGTTTTATTAATCCTTCTAAATCAAATGAATTTTTCTCTCTCCTTAAATCCTATAATATTTTTAACTCATATAGTCTTCTTCATAATAACGTGGATAATACCCATCCAACATACAGTTGTTCTCCCACATCAACTTTCTCTCATATTGATCATATTTTTTTCTCTCAAGTCATCTCAAATGGTATTATTTCATCAGAAGTCATAAAAGTAGACTCACAATACACTGATCATTCTATTGTTGTTACTAAAATCACTATTTCAAAAATGACTCAAAGATCAGTTTCACCCAAAGCAATTAAAAAAACTGTTTTTCTATATGACAATACTAACGATCAACAATGGGATTCCTTTTTACAGAAAACTGATAACCTTTTAGAGTCATGCCATCTCAAACAAATGACCTTGGCCCGTCTATCATCACTCCATAATCTGAACTTTTATTAGAATCATCTTCAACAATGCATTATTAAAGCTGCGGAATTGACTATCCCTCACAGACAATCTTCTGATCATATTAAAGATTTTAGACCCTCGACACTTAAAAAAGATTATAGGCAACTATTTGATCTTCAGAAATTGGAACACATTTCCTTACAGAGTATCAATACTGGCAGAATCAAAGACTCATGGATCAACATCTACAATAAAATTAGGTCCTTTACACACCTTTTTTATACACACTTTGATTCAATCAATACTGTCACCATTATTTTAATTCGCCAAAACCTGCCTAAAATTAGCTCTCTTCTGGGTTTAATATCAACGATCTTAAAGATTAAAGAAGATGAGCATAAGACAAAGATGATAAAACAAGCTCTTGAACAAAGATGTGACAACTTTCAAACTGACCAATCAAAGATGATAGATTCTATTTTGAATTGTAAATGCCAAACTATCATCTTGGATCATTGTCTTGACAATTCACAAGCCAATCTTGGCTTGCTCACCTCAGCAGTGGATGTTAAAAAAGAAACAGCACGACATTTTCAACATGCTGCAGGACCACAAAATGCACTCTCTTATATCCTGGACGAATGGAAACCCTTTTATGATCCACTCACTCATATTGACCCATTGATTTACCAGGATCTCATGAACAATCCGTCTGAAGAGGAATAGACTCAGATTATTAAAATGCTTCCAAACGATAAGGCTAGTGGCCCTTCGAAGATTTCTAATGAACTTCTAAAACATCTTGGTCCTCGAACAAACAAAGCTTTCTGGACTTTCATATGTGGTTGTCTGAATCTATCCCTAACATTAAATACTTAAAATTATGCTTACGTTTACCCCATCGCCAAACCAAAACTATGGGAATATAATCTTAATAACATAAGACCGATTACCTTATTAGAATGCCTTAAAAAAGCCCTAGTAAAGCTTATCAATAAAAGGCTACTAGAGATTCTCTCCAATCATAATGTTTTAAAAGGAAACAATTTTACAAGTCTTCCCTTCTAATCCACTTTTAAACCCATCCATATTTTAGATAATCTCATATATGATCATCATCACCAACACAATGAACAACTGTGATTCCTTTTCCAGGATATGTCAAAAGCATATGACAGAGTTAATATGTTCATGCTTTAAAAAGCCCTTCTGCGTTTCAAATTACCTCCTTCCTTTTGCAACTTCATCTGTGCTCTGTTCTTATCACGATTTAACCAAGTATTCACAGCTTATGGAAATACAGATGATTATCAAGTAATTACTGGTATTGATCAAGGCAAAATAATCTCACCCATTCTTTGGTGTATTTACTATGACCCCTTGCTTGTACGAATTCAACAATCCAATCTAGGTTATACTTTGAAAACAGATCGATTCACTAATATCACAGAAGCTACTGCACCCATTTTTGATGCTCGTGTGCCTTATCTAGCCTATATGGATGACACTCTATGGTTGAGTAAATCCAAACACAACCTCAATAATATTATGTTGATCGCTAATAGCTTCTATCATTTAAATGATATTAAAGTTAATTGTGACAAGTCTGTACTTTTAACGTCGCTTCCAATACTGAATAGAGATAATTTTGTGCTTACCAATAATAATATATGGTTACAGCCAAGTGATCCCAAAACTCCTATTCGTTATTTAGGAATTTGGGTCTCAATCTCTCAGAACAAGAAATTTATTTGTCGACAAGTGCATGAGGAAATTTCTAACTCCGCCAATATCATGAAAAAAAAAGATTAACCAACAAACATCTCGCAACTTTATTCAATGTGGTGATCATTTTGAGGGTACTTTACAAATTACAAACTACTTACCTGACAACTAACTTTTGTGACATGCTAATGGGAACCTTTTGTAAAACATTTAAAAAAGTCTTACATTTATTGATTAGCACTCTCAACGCAATTATTCACTCTTCAAAGACTTTTAACTTAGCACATTTATATGATCATCAATTACAAGCTAAGATTTCGAATCTACAAAAGATGATTAATGATTCTGGATTGCTTAGAATTACATCTAAGATTCATACCCTGCAACTTCAAATTAAGGAATAGCTATCATCATCGCTCTTACATTCTTGGCCCTTTCATTCACCAGCTCTCTTTAATGACTGGTGGTCCTTAATATTAACATTGATAAGATTATTGAATCTCTCGTTCGCTATTCATAACTTAAATACCAATGTTATACAAGAAGGTATAAAACCTATCCTGGAATTAATCAATCCGCTTGAATATCGGAAGTTTTCCAATCACCTTCATCGAATAGGACTTCTATTCCTTTCGCAACTGACGACTTTAAATGGAAACTTTTTACTTCTGTTTCGTGATCTTTTCCAGAACATTAGAACCTTTAATTTCAGAAAACGGCCAAAATGGTTTGACATTATCAAATCAATCGTCCTTGTTGACTCTCGAACACGTACTATACACCCTACCTTACAAATAGAGCACCAATGTTATGTTAAACAAGTTACTCCTTCAGTAGACTCAAAAGAAGTCACCTATATTATGCTATGGTCTCCTCACTTAAACAACTCAACAGTGGGAAAGATTCTCCTTATTGAGCAGGATACTATACATATTCAGCATTATACTATGACGATTGACGAACAGCTTCGCACTATTTTAGATCCCTGTTTTGGTTGCCCTCTTAATGACCCATCTACAAGGTTACACAAAAAATGTTGTGGAGACAATCATTGTGTTGTTTTAAAAATCCGCTACATTTGTGTTTGATGATCTCTATAAAAACCGAAAACTATATCGGGCGTCTTTGTCCTTTATCTCCTCTTATGTTATATGAACTTGCCTTAAATTCACTTACTATTCCACAAAACATTAATATTCCTCAATCTAATTATATCTTTGACAATGATTCTATGACGCAACTTACTAACTTAGCTTTTAACTTTTCTAACGCAACTTCCTTATCCTTCTATACAAATGGCTTTCTCATTGACCTTGGTTTCTCATCTCTCTGGATGGGAGTAGCCTGGTTGTAAACTGACCTACAATAGCCTTTGACTTCATTTCATTCCTCCTTTTATTTACATAATCCATCGTCTTTCTTAGCTGAATTATTAGCAATTATATCCACTACATTCGTTACTCCTTCACATTCAACCGTCTGCATTTTCACTGATTCCCTTTCTGTTATTAACATCTTTCACAAACTTCATTTCTTCCTTACCACCTCCTTATCATGCAACCCTATTTATAAATTCCATCATTATCCTCTCTAGTTATACTTTTTCGATCTACTACACGCTAAAAACATTACTTTACATATGAACAAAGTTAAAGCACACGCTGTCACCGGGAATAATCTTCTCTAGTTACTTCACGTAATTTATCTAAGTTCCTTTACTGCGGCAAGTAACTTCCTTATTGTCGGACTTTACAACCTTAGGGAATCTTACGTCCTACAGGTATCCGAAGTGCCTAGGAA